>APFE031063417.1:30874-88293 GCA_000404065.3 Pinus taeda
GGAGATACACAATTTCCTTGTAGTTTACCTTGATGACCTGACCCCATTCTCCAAATCTGACCAAGAGCACCTTAAGCACTTAAGGCAAATTTTCATGACATGCAGGAAATATGGCATTTCCTTGAATCCTAAGAAGTCCCTGTTTGCCCTCGAGGAAGGAAAACTTTTAGGGCATATAATATCGAAAGATGGGATTAGAATTGACCCGGAAAGAATTCAAGCTATCCTTCAGAGCCCTTATCCAAGAAACATAAAAGAACTACAAGCATTCCTTGGAAAGATCAATTTCCTGAGGAGATTTATCCTAAATCTAGCCGAGCTAATAAGGCTATTGAGCAACATGTTGAAAAAGGATGCCAAGGTAAAATGGTCTCTTGAAGCCAAGCAGGCTTTTGAGAGTATAAAAACTACCCTAACTCAAATGCCTGTCCTCACCAGTCCTCAATTCGACAGAGATTTTATCATTTTTTCCTTCGCATATGAACACACTATAGCTGCCGTCCTTCTGCAGAAAGATGATCAGGGCAACGAAAAGCCAATTTTTTTCTTTAGCCGATCTTTGAGAGACGCACCTTGAAATCTCAGATCATGGAAAAGCAGGCCTACGCCCTGGTCAAAGCCATCAAAGATTTCAGAATTTACATCCTATACTCCCATGTGATTGCCTATGTCCCTAATGCTGTTGTAAAAGATATACTAACTCAAGAGGGACTGGAAGGCAAAAGAGGCAAGTGGATTGCTAGCATCCTTGAATATGATATTGAAATAAAGCCCACTAAGCTCATAAAAGGACAAGGGTTAGCCAAACTAATGCCCGAAACAAACTTCCAAGCATTAGACATTAATCAACTGGACGATGAACCGGAGCTGGCGACTCCACATATCAGTGAAACCTTCATGCATTCCCCATGGTACGCTGATATTTGCTTTGTATTGTTAAACCTGTGTGCTCCCCCAGGGTTGTCCAGAACCAAGAAAAGATTTTTAAGGATGAAATCATTAAAATTTTGTGTCATAGATGGTGCTTTATTTTGGAAAAATCATGAAGGTATTTTGCTTAATTGTTTAACTATAAATGAAACTAACAGCATCATGAAAGAATTCCAAGCAGGCGACTGTGGAGGACACTTATATTGGAAATCCACGGCTGACAAGATCTTACGGGCTGGTTATTACTAGCCCTCTTTATTTGCAAATGTAAAGAAGTTTGCTGTCTCATGCCACAAATGCCAAATCTTTGAAGGAAAACGAAAACTACTGCCCTTGCCCCTTAAGCCCATTTCAACCGAGAAACCTTTTCAACAATGGGGTCTTGATTTCATTGGAGAAATTCATCCCTCTTCCTCAGGCCAACACAAGTGGATTTTAACAGCCACTGATTATTTCACCAAGTGGATTGAAGCCATCCCATGTAGGCAAGTCAATGACTCCACCATAATCCAATTCCTTGAGAGCAATATCCTTTCTAGATTTGGCTGCCCTGAAAAAATTATCACTGATAACGCTGCTGCTTTCAAATCCAAAAAAATCATCAAATTTTGCCATAAATACCACATCACCTTAGGCCACTCCACAACTTACTACCCTCAAGGTAATGGCTTGGCTAAGTCTTCTAACAAAAGCCTCATTAATATCATAAAGAAACTGCTGGAAGAAAACAAAAAGAACTGGCACAGGAAGCTCACAAATGCTCTGTGGGCAGACAGACTTTCCACCAAGAAGTCCATCAGGATGAGCCCTTATGAGCTTGTATATGGCATGGAAGCCAAGTTCCCTTCATCTCTGGGCATACCTACTATTAAATTGTTGCAAGAAATTCACGCTGAACCGAATGACATGCAGAGAAGAGTTAATCAAACTATTCACCTTCATCAAACCAGAGAACAAGTCTTCAACAGAGCTCAAATACTGCAAGAAAAACTCAAGAAAATGTTTGATAAGAAGGCTAAAGCAAAGGATTTATGGGTGGGCAGCAAAGTTCTAAGATGGGATTCACGAAGAGAAGACAAGGGCAAACACGCAAAATTCGATTTCCTGTAGAAAGGCCCGTACATTATCAACGATGTACAAGGCAATAATACCTATTTTCTCAAATCTCCAGATGACAGCACAGCTGAAGAAGGCCCTGTTAAGGGTCGAATGCTAAAGCACTACAATGATCCTTTTGATTAAAAAAGCATGCGGTGTTTTATTTTGTACATATTTGTATATACCAGTGTCTTGATTTTTGTAAGAATCCGTAATGTTGAAGCACGCAGAAGAAAGCGGGCAGTGCTTTGCAGCTTAACAGCAGCACAAGCGAAGGAAAGAGTTGTTACCAGTCTAAAGGTTCAAATCAATCCAACAGTCAGGAAGAAGACGTTCAAAACAGAGCAATAACAGAAGAAACAAGGCAATCTGACCTGTTGTTCTTGGCTTCTCACAAGAGAAACCATCTCCCAAGTGGAGCCACTGTTAGCCTCCTGTGCGCAGGTTACTCATATTTCATGTTGAACATTTTTACAGACCAAAATTTGTCATATTTGCTTAATATGTCTCCAAGCGAAGAAGGCTATTCAAGTTCATCTACTGGCTTCCAAAATTTTGAGAATTTAATTTCAGTGTTGTACAATTTCCCCTAAAGGGAAGCCAAACCACTAAATTCTTGGTCTCCTAATTTCCAATTTCCTTCGTTTTAGAATATAGAGAATGATAAATCTGTCCAAACAGCTTAATCCTTGGCAGATTCCTTTAGATAGCGTAGAGAATCAAAAGGAACCCAACGCTTAAGTCTGCCTCGGATGCAAATAGGTAGTCTGTCGAATAGGAAAGCATAAAAAAAAAGAAACTTGAAATAATGGTTGCAAGTTAAGTGCACCCGAACCAAAAGAAGAAAAAATGTTAGGTAAGTAGGCTGGGTAGGTAGTTTTGAGGTTGCTAAATCTTGATTGCTGATCAGTTCCAGGTTTTCAGGTGTCATCTTTACTCAGGACACAATCACCAGGCAATTCTATGTGAGAAACTCAAAACAGCCATAACTAACTTCCTTTCTCCATCTCCCCCTAATCATTAACTAATTTCCCCAAAAAAGAGATCAAGATCTGCTTGATACCTCTTAAGTTCCATCATTCTCATGTCATTAGCTTGGGTAAAGATCTGCTTTACTCAAAGGTATGCCATACTCTCTCTATAAGGTTCTATCCCCTCGTTGCAGCCTAAGTTCTCCCAAACTTAGCGCTTTCTTACCATCTCCATATTAACTACTGACATTATTATTTAACTCCCTATATTTCCCCATCCCCCTACTAAAACAATGTAAATCATCCCCTATGTAAATATCCCTCCCCCTGGTTGAAAAATAACCATAAGTACCCCCGGGAATTGCTCAGTTTACCTTAAACTTAGCAAGAGTCCTCACGCTGCCCCTTCAAACCATCTTCCAAATACAATGGACTCCTTCCAAAGTATAAAATCCCTTTCTTTTAGGTTATCGGACCCCTTCCGAAGCCTCAAATTCCTTTCTGACCCACTTACTCACTCCTTCTGACCGCAATAAACCCCTTGCCGACTTCCTTAACACTTCGCAGACCCTAGAAAGCCAGCTCGCATCGCAAGATCACAATATTCTCACCATATAAGTTATGCCCCATCCGTCGTTACCCGACGCGATATCGCGATTTCGGTGATCGGCAGTCACAAGCATCGCATGTCCAAATAAAATACCTTCCCGTTCCCCGCCGACGCGATTTTGCGATCGCATCGGAAGAAGTCCATCGCATCGCCTTCAAGTATGAGCACCCCACCATGTCACATCTATACCAGGACCCACCGCTGACGTCAGCAGGCTGACGTCATCCGCCGTACTGCTGGCGTTAGCAGCCAAGAAACCAAAAATTCGCGCAGGAAGAGAAATCACACTTTGGAGCTTCGGAACAAGAAACAGAGGCAATTTTCGATGCGCGATTAGTGCGAAGCGCTAATCGCGCATTGGTACGGGAAATAGGCCGTTTTGGGGAATCTTTAGGGAATATTTTGATTCCTTGGCCCGTTTTGCGCCGAAAAAGCCCGAAATCGTCCGATTTTGCCAAATTAATCTGGTTTAAAGACAAAAAAGGACCAATGACAGAGATTAAAGTGTATCAGATCAAATCATCAAGGAACAAGCACGTCAAAGAGTATCAGCAGGCGGCAGAAGCCATCAATGTAGCGGCAAAGAGTATCAGCGAAAATCTTTAGCAGTGGCCCAAAGCAGGAGAACATTTAATACCTTCCAGCAAAGTCAAAGAAAGAGGGAAAAGCCACTCAAAACTGTCAAATCATGCTTATTGCACATTTAACTCGCACTAGAACAGAACTACAGATCCTGAAGCACAGTTATTCCAGCAGCACCGCATCAAGCCTCCAAGGGCCACATTGCACTCTTTTTGATTCAGTTGCCTTTGGCGCAGCCCAAAGGACTTACCTGCATTTAATTCCAGCGACACTTAGGTTTTAGAAAAGATTTTTCAGCAGACCTGTTTAGGTCAATTGTAATGAATGACTTTCTGATATTTTTCTTATATATACCACCCTGAAAGATGGAGTAAGGGGTTGGTTGGTGGGTGAGTCGAGGAAATTGCTTAATCTTTTTCTCGACATTTTCTTCAAGCAGAGACCCGCACTGTAACTGTCATACTTTCTATAATCAAAGACTGCTGAAAGCATGGATTTCGAAACTGCTTGATGTGTTTAATGGGCCAAGGAGTGATTACGGAATTCCTGTGCTTCTACATGATTCAATAAGTGTTTCTCGACTCTGTTAATTTCCATGTTTGTTTTACCGCCGTTCCGCTATCTAAATTGGAGAAAAGAAGAATAGCTTAGGATTTATTTAACTACACCTTAAGTTCAATTTCTGCATTTTTTCATGTTTTCATCAGAAATAGTTATGAACATGTATACTTGAATGATCTTGTTTACGCTGTTTCTTTCACATATGAATGAGAGTTTAGGAATTCTTAGCTTCTCCTAGATAATCATTCATTCACTTCTCCCCTTTTTCAGTCTGATGAAATGATTCTCCTTTGCCTTTCATATCTGATCGTCATTCCACCCTTTCAGTAGATTGATAATTGTATCATGTGTGGCTATCCCGCTCCTTAATTCTCGTGTGACCAAGAAAACGCAATAGCAAGCCTTAATCCGTGACTCCATGCCCAATGGTTTGAAACTTATCACATCTTACCTTGCCTCTTTGCTTGAGATTTCTACCTCCCATCCAAACACAAACAAAAAATCCTTGAGCCAAAAGCTATCCTAAAATCATCAACGAAGTTGAATCATTAAGAGAGAGCCCTCTCTGATTGCAGGTGGGCTAGAACCTGCAATCCAAAGATTGGTTTGTGGTTACCTCGGTCATATCCCTAAACAGGAGCCGAGGGACAACCTGAGTGATAACACATGCAGCGCGCTCCGACCTAAAATAGTTCTTGAAAGGGCCAAACACACTAACATCAAGGGGTTGCAGTCTGTGAATGGCATGAGCTGGCAATGTTAAGAGGTCGATGCCTAAATTTTTTGCTTCCTCAATTGTTTGTACAGCCATGTGGCTCACATGGTAATCTAATATCAAAAGGTGTCTGTTATTAGGTGAGACGCCACCTGGTACTGATGCAGCAAAGTGAAAAAGCCAACTTAGAAATAGTTCTTTAGTCATCCATGCATGGGGATGTGCAACCATGCATGCACTTGGTTCACAGTTCTGTATATAGTTTTTCAATTGATTTTTACCTTTGAATAGATAAAATCCTGGGATTGAAGTAACAATTGCATTGACACAACATAAAATAGTTATCCACTCCCTCCTTTTGGGAAAAATCTTTGGCACATTTCGGCTCCCTCTCTTGCTAATTACCCGCATGCCACAATTCCTCCCTGCCTGTAAACCTGTTTCATCATAGTTCCATATATGGTCTGCTCCATAAGAATGTTTATCGTAAGAACTAGAAAGTGTGTCATAGAACTTTTGCACAACTGCAGGGCGCAAATTTAATGCTCTATCTCTGTCAAGGCCCTGAGCAATATGCAATACAAGTTCTGGATGCCTTTTTTTAAACCCAAACCACCGCGATTTACCAGGAAACCCATCTTTGAATGGGTTTGGTCTCCGTTGATATATTTGAGCAACTGTTGATTTGATTTGTATCAATTCTAGCCCATGTCCTAGTTGGGCCATCTCGTTAAACCACTCAACCACCTCGGCCTCCTTCTCCTCAGTCATAACTGTAAGAGGCCCTCTAAATTTTGTAT
The DNA here is from genome assembly GCA_000404065.3 of Pinus taeda. Lineage (NCBI taxonomy): Eukaryota > Viridiplantae > Streptophyta > Pinopsida > Pinales > Pinaceae > Pinus > Pinus taeda. The sequence goes on from APFE031063417.1 coordinate 37,142, forward strand.
GAATCAGTCCATTTATCCAATAATGTATTGATGAGGGAGGAATACCATGTTTTTTTGCATATGCCCGAACTCATTATCCATGAAACTCTATGTCATCAATCGCAACTAAAATTTGTTCTTTTTTCCATCCTCTTATAGCACTGATCTTTTTAGTTGAGCTTGCCCCTTGGACTGTTGTTGATGGCGGTTCTATCGCTGATGGTGTGTTAACACCAGCTGCTGTCACATGGTCATCCTCAACAATGTTCCCTGGTGCATTGTTGGCATTGACATCAGCTGGCCTGTCATCATCAGACAATGTGCATCGCAGCTGCAAACCCCTTGTCACTCTCCTGCCACTTCTCCTTGTACGAGCAGAGTAACTTCCTTTTGCCATAGATGCACAACCTGTAAAATTAAATCATAATATTTGTAAATTATGCTTTATTACTTCTGCAAAAATACTTTTCCTTTATTACAGGAAATTATCAACATGTATGTTACAAGAAATCAAATGTATGTTACAAGAAATCGAATTTCATTACTTATGTTACAAAACATCGAATTGCATTACTTTGTAGTCTCTCTTTGCAAATTACTTCGTATTCTCTCAACTTCCTGCCTGTTCATCAGTTTAGCAACTTTAATATGGCTTCAAGTAGGATTCTATGATAGTTGTTTCAAATATCATTTTCCATTTTTAGTGTTGTTTGGCATTGCCAAAAATGTCTCAGTATTGCAACTTCTCCATTGCAGTCCATGGGCACCATTCCAAGTATTCATATGTTTTCATAATGAGAGGAAACGTTTAACTTTCATAGGGCAGTGTCAAAATTTTGCAAATGTCATTCCAAGTAAATCCATAGTTCATCAATTTAGCAAATTTTATATGGATTCAAGTAGGATTCTATGATATTTGTTTCAAATATCATTTTCCATTTTTTTTTGCTGTTTGACATTGCCAAAAATGTCTCAGTACTGCAACTTCTCTATAGAGATATGTCATGGGTTCGATCCTTTATACTCGTTTTCATGTAGCTCCAATGTTGGTAAATCATTATGTTTTCTTGTGATGTTTTTTGAAAAATTTGATGCTGGTATTACCAATCTATACCTTGATTAGGGCAAGTCAAGTCATCTACTTCATATCTTTGAAGTTTGATATGTGAATTTTCAAGAGTCGATGGAATGAGTGCTTAGAAATGATCAAGTTTTATATTTTTTGGTAATGGGTTTTATTCATTCATCTTTTGGTTGGTTGGATATTGTTTGGAAAAGCAAACCCGATTGTCCCTAGGGACTTATTTCGGTTTAGATGTAGGTTTCTGAGAGTGAGGTTTTTTGTCAAAATCACCTGGATTTTTTCCCCTGCCTCTCTTCTTTATTTGGTGGGGGAGACCAGAACGATATTGGAACCCTTGGGGATGGCTTGATACTCTGTCTATCCCATTAAGGGTTCAGTGGTGAACTGGGATTTTGTTTTTGTAATGGCGATGAAATTGTTTTGTGTTTCTGATGTTGTTTCTTGTTGATGTGGCTTAGATTCATTTGAAATTTTGTTTTTTGCATGTATTAATAGCCTTACAATGGATCGGGGGTTTTGATACATAGCCTAAGTGTTTTTGCTTTAAACCCTTATAAATATATCTTTTCCAGATTCCTGACAGGTCCATAATTCCGTGTCGTAACTCTTCTTGGTTTTCATGGAATCTGTATGTTGTGTAGGCTAACAATGCCAACATCTCAGAAGTGATGAAATCCATGATAATTGTCAAGTAGTTTATCAATGTTTTGTTTTCCTCCTTTGATCATCTCAAAGCATGATTCCTTTGAGCCCATATCTCATTATAAAACAAAACAAAGATAATGGTCCATGCCAATACCACAATGATTTTTGATACCATACTCATTCACATTAGTGAAGTCCCTTTTGACACTAAACTATATTGTATTCCAGCATCAACCAATGACTAACAAAAACATAGGCTTACCTATTTAATGAAGGCACTAAAGAGCCCTATTGATGTGTCTCTAGTTTATGATAAATTATAATCAAGATTGTTTTCTCTTGTTCTCATTATTGTTGTCGCATGGTTATTAAATAAAATTTTGAATTTATTTTTGCTATAGTAGCATGGAACTCTTTTGAACCGCGTCCCTATTATCTTCAAGAAAACCAAGAAAAACCTCCCTTGGAATATTTAGTTACTTTGAATACTATTTGAACCGCGTCCCTATTATCTTCAAGAAAACCAAGAAAAACCTCCCTTGGAATATTTAGTTACTTTGAATATTTAGTATGTCCAGATAGATCATGTAAGAACTCTAATAAATTAGAACAATGAAAACATAACTGTAAGATCATGTAAGAACACTGATAAATGAAAACAATGAAAACATAACTGTAAGAACAATGACTTTCAATGGTTCTTTGTGAAACCATCTAGGTATCCTTCTAGCAGTTACAGATCATATAAGAAATCTGATAAATGAAAACAATGAAAACGGAATTGTAAGAAGAATGAGTTGTAATTCATATAACTAACCTAGATATATTGACAATTGTTTTGTGATGTTGTCTTCAAGTTTGCTTAATGGTTTGAAAGCATAAGATGCAATTTCACCTGTGGGCGGACTTCTTTTATAGTTTTGGGCACTTGAATTTAATTGGTGGACATGGATGCACATGGATTACAATGGCTTCATTTTGAATGTGTGGTTTGGATTTAATTTGATGTGATCCAATGGTTGGGAATTGGTTATTTGTTGATCCATGTGCTTTGATCTGTTTTAATGAGAAATAAAGTGAGTTGGGTGTCATTTTTTACAGTTATTGGGTCTGGGTGTCATTTATTGCACAAAGTGGGTTTAAGTGTTATTGGGTTGGGTGTCATTTATTGAACATAGGGTGTTTAGTTGTTGAACAACACAACAGTTATCTCTCACATACATTCCCTTTTGTTATGTGCAGGTAGGCATATTTATTTGGGATGCAAAGTTGTAGTTCTGATAAGTGGGGGTTGAAGTCACTGCTGCATTGTACTTCTAGAATAGACCATTTTGGAAGGCTTTATGGTTTTAGCTATTTTTTAATTGGGTCAATATGGTTTGCAGTTTTAACTAATAAAATACTATTTATGGACAGTTGTGGGCCCAGTCAATGTATGGGGAAATTTTGGACATAAATTAATACCTATTTATACTTAATGTTATTTATTTTTGTTTAAATATTAGTTTCAAAATTCTCAATTTATGATAGTTTGGTGGGACCAATACTATATCAATCACTGATCCCTAAAAAACATTAGGAATCTTTCCGTAGTTTAAATAAGAAATATGCAAGTCATATTTTGTTGCGTTAAGTATGTAAAAAAGTACTTACCAGATTCCAAATAAATTTCTAGTATGATAATATTACTATTTAAAATAATGAAACCTAAAGCACTTAATTTCAGGAAATGTGACAGAAGCCAGGGTAAGGCTGAAATAAAAGACTACTGATTAGCAGAACGCACCATATACTCCTGTCTATTAACGACGCCAGGATGAATTGCACTAAATTCATCTTATCTTCCCCTAAGTTTAGTATCTACGACGGTAAAAACCTGCAGATGACACCATGTAGCTTGCTTCCGAGTACTCAGCTCATCTATTATTGTATAAGCTTACCCCACGGTTTGGCTCGATCTCAATTCAAACCGTACAACCTCATTTGCTGTCTCTTGCAAGCCAAAGCGACACTTCTTGCAGCGCTTGCAGGGTTTCTTCAATTAAAAATAAAAAATTATAATGTGTCGGCATATCGATGAGCAAATATCATTGGGCAAGTTCTATGATTTGCAGCGAATCCGCCGCCGAAAGCTTGGAGATGGATTTTCCCCCGATGTTTTGAGTAAATCAGATATGAAGTATGTTTTTTCAAATTATAATTGCATGATGACGTAGTTTTGTGTGATAACATAGTTATTTTTAAGAAAAGATATATAAAATCATAATTGTTCTCAATGTGTATTCTTATGACTTTTAAGAATATTCAATTTGATTAATAAAAAAAAAATGGATATTGTAAATACAATTAGATTCATTTTAATTCCTCATTTATTAAGTATCTAAAAGATTAAATTTATTTGCATATTATGATATTTGTATCTCAAAAGATTTGATTTGTCTTTGTCTTTGATAGTTTTTGAGTTAAAATGGATCTAGGCCAGTTTAATTCTCTTTTTTAACTAGGCTATATTCCATATGAATACCATGGGAAATACCATGGGTTCTCGTGACTCACGAGGTCGAAAACCACTAGTAACTTGACCAAATCTCATATGAATACCATGGGAAATACCATAAACCACTAGAAATTTGACCAAATCCCATATGAATACCATGGGAAATACCATGGGTTCTCATGACCCCACGGTTGGAAAACCACTAGTAATTTGACCAAATCAAATTTACGTTCACTAGTAAACAAAAATTAATGTAAAATTCTTATTTTAACTTAGATTTGACTGGAAAACAACCAAATGGTTATAATTGACTAAGAAACAGTGAGATTTGACTAGTCTAATTACTTAACTATAATAATATTATTAGATAAATAGTTATTCAATGTACTAGTGTTTAATATCAATATATTTTATAATGTTATGTGTCATTTAAAACTTTTTGTTTGGTATTGAGTGTTATTTTAAGTAAAATGTTAACCATATTTGAGTTAAAAAATGATAAATCAGGGGACTATAATAATGAGTCAAATGTTAACATATATTAAGTTAACAGTTAATCCTCTGCTATTAAGTTCACCATGGTTGCCTCCCTTTCCTTGATATTCTTATTTTGAAGAATATTGACAGTTCCCTCTTCCACCAAGTGTTTCGGAAGAAAACTCATACTGAGCAGTATCTTCATGCCAGTTCCCATTATTTCCCTACTCAGAAGTTGGGCGTTCTCAACACCCTCGCTACTCATGCCCTGAGAATCTCTAATGAAAATAGCTTTAATAAAGAGAAATCCCATCTCCTTAATTTTTTTGTTGAAAACGGTTATAGTAGACACCTCGGTCAAAAAGCTTTCCTTAAAGCCTACAAGAATTCAGTGGTTAAAAAAGAACATAAAGATCAAGTCCCAGGGGTCCATCTACCTTTTATCCAAGGGACCACTGATAAGATTGCTAGAATTCTTAAGAAGCATAATGTTCCCTCAAACTTTAGACCCCTTAACACCATTCGTAATTCCCTCCGATCAGTGAAGGATCTTGCAAACCCTAAGGACATGAAGGGTGTCTATATTATTCCTTGTTCCTGCAGGACCCCCTACATTGGTGATTCTGGATGCTCTATTAATTAAAGGATTAATGAGCATGCGACAGACCTAAAACATGGGAGGACTAAGTCTTCTGCACTAGCAGAGCATGCGGAGAAAACTAAACATCATGTTTGTATTGAGGAGGCCTGAGTTATTGCTAAGGTTGCGTAGTTTCATCACCGAAAATTTAGGGAAACCATTGAGATTGAAAAAGGCCAAGCAATCTCAACAGGGATGACGGTTGGAAGATAAGTAGTTGTTGGATCCCTGCCCTATCTTTCTAGTCGTCTCTCCCCCTACCTCTCGCCCCTCTATTAATGACTTGAACTAATTTTTTTCCCCTAATTATCCTGTAGTGAAACTTCTAACTAACATGTTTTCTTTCTCCTTAATTCTTATTTAAGTTTTTGGTCCTCCTTGGAAATCTCTCTCTCTTTCTTTTTCTTATATTTGTGACTTGCCCTTGTCATGAAAAACTGAATGGGTTAAAATTATACATTATAAGACAATTATTTAGATTTAAGTAGTAAGTTTAAGTTCTCTTTAGATAGCTTAACTAATAAATTTATATTAAGAAGTTCCCCAAACCATTAATGATAAGAATATTACTATTATCATAATATTGTAATAATAATAATAATAATAATATTTAATATTATTATTTTAATTATAACCGATAATATTAAATCCTTACTATACTAAAAGTTCTATTAATATAATGTTAAACATTTGAACTCATTATTATAGTTCACTGATTTATTATTTTAACTAAAATATGGTTAACATTTTATTAAATAACACTCAATACCAAACAAAAAAGTATTAAATGACACTCAGAAATTATAAATATATTGTATTAAACACTAATACATTGAATAACTTATTTATCTTAATAATATTATTATAATTAAATAATTTGACTAGTCAAATCTAGTTGTTCCTTAGTCAATTATAACCATTTGTCCAGTCTAGTATAGTATATTTATTTTCCAGTCAAACCTAGCCATTGGAAGATCTGCCATCCCTATATAACATGTAGCCATGATCTGATTCTTCAACTTGTCCTCACAATGAACCACACTTGTTTCGAAACGCATCGACAAAATTTTTCTGATGTGATTTTTTCAAAAATATTTATATAGGACTCAGATTATGGATCACAGAAGCTTAAATTCGGAGAATTAATAAATCACTTAAACATATATATATAATATATATATTGTATATATGATATATTATATATAATATATATATATTCAAAAATACATGTAATTTTGAATTTCTTGGTAGTTTCATAGTGCCTTCTACATGAGCTTGGTGTCTTAGCATGTAGGAAATGGTTGATTGCCTCTTTAGGTACTTGCTTTGTAGAGTAAGTGGTTTGTGGCCTCTTTCCTAAATTTTAACTCAATTAATTATTGTGGACTATTAATCCAAAGTACTAAGGATAAATAATATAATTATCTAAGTGACTTATATATGATCCCAATTGTGTTCAAATGACACGAGATTTAATATTGAACGTCAATCACTTAGGAGATTAGGGTTAGAGATTTGGCCTGATGAAATAATAAAATAAGCCTAAGGAAGAGTTGAAGACACACAAGTGGAGGAAGTGATTTTATTTAGAGCGAGAGGCTCAATTAGACTGGAGAAAATGGAGGAAGACTGTATGAAAACTTTGGAAGTAATTCTAGGAGGCTAAGTTCAAGAAATTTAGAGGTGGAGTAGCTAATGTAAAAATGAGGCCAACTTGTGAAGAGGTCAATTTATCCAATGGGTTGATTTTCTTGAGCGCACAGGAGTCATATGAGAAGGAAATAAGACGGTCAATTTTTTGGTGGTTGAGGCCGAGTCTCTCAAAGGTTGAATTCTTCAAGTGGTCAATTTTTCTGTGGACTGAATTCCTTGGGTGGAGTTTTCTAGTGGGGGTCAAGTTATAGGTTCCAACAATGAATTTTTTCGTGTATTTTTCTCTGTGTGTTTAGGCCCAATTGTTTCCGAGGATTTTAGTAAAAGAGAATTGTTATTGGTATATACTTACTGTTGCGATGTAATTGATCTCTCTAATTTTATTTTTTCACTACAACTATTTTATTTCAAAAGTTAAATACCAATGCTTTTATTTTCATAGCAATTCAAAATTTTATTTAATATTTTTCTAGGAACAAAAATTGTTAATGTATAAATAAATTTAGACTGGTATTGGAAATTTAACATGGTATCAAACCTACATAAATTATGAAGGAGATGTCTAAGATCACAAGCCTTTTAGAACTACAAGTTATTCCTTTTTACTGGATTTATTTATTTATTTTACAACTAGGTTTTTTTTACCAAGGTTGATTTCTGAAATGGCTTCACTTAGCTTGAGATATAAATATAGGTTGGACGGGGCTACTAATTTCAGTCCATGGAATGATTGGATCATTATTGTTCTGAAATGATGGTTTGTGGGATTTTGAGAACATAGTGATTCAGGTTCCTTCTAACCCTACCCTAGTAGCCAAGGAAAATATGAAGGATGTGAAATCAATGGGTATTATCAAGGATGATGTGAGGGATCATATAATTCATCACATAACAGGTAAGGACAAAACACAAAATATGTCGGCAACCTTAACTAGTCTTTATCAAAGTAAAAATGAGAATAGGACAATGGCGTTGTATGAGAAGTTGAGAAACATCTAAATGAACAGATCAAAGACAATAACATCATATCTCACAGGGATCTAACAAGCTCGTGATGAGTGAGTTGTGGGAGAATCTATTAGTGATTTTGATCTAACGAAGGTAGTTCTAAAGGGATTCACTAAGTAATGGACCACCTTTGTAGAGAGGCTCCTTGTTGGACAACAACTTTCTAATTGGACCTGGTTGTGGGATGACTTCACCTAGAAATAAATTTGGGAGAGTTCAATAACTAGTGGGCAATGTAGGAGTGGTGGTTTGGGATGAGAAACTTGCACTTGATGTGCAAGTGAAGAAGGGCAAGGGGAAATCCAAGCAGAACCAAGGTGGAGGAGGATCTTCACAAAGTAAACATGCGAAGGACATGATCAAAGTAAAATGCTTTGCAAGTCATATGTTCGGTCACTTTTCCGGAAAACGCCCGAACTGGAAGAAGGGCAAGGAAAAGACATATATAACAACCAAAACAAATATGAATTAGTTGGCTAAGAAGTTTGAGAAGAATTTTTCCTTGGTGTCATGCCTTTTGGCAACATTATGAGAAGGTTGTGGTTTGTGGATAATGTAGCATCTCGTCACATGACGAAATCTCAAGATATATTCATTAACATGGCTAAAGAGCTTAGATACCTACATGTGGAGCTTGGAGACAACAACAAGTATGCATTAGAGGGCGTTGGTACCATTAAGTTTTAAATGGACTCAGGTATTATCATGGAGGTGAACTAAGTGATTTTTGTACTCGGGTTGGAAAATAATCTCCTTTCAGTTTTTACCATGGAGGACATAGGACTAGAGGTCTACTTCATGGGAGGAGAAGTAGCTATTAAGCCAAAAGCAGTTGATCCCAACAAGAGGTGAGTAATTGTGAGCAAGGAGAGAAACCTATATCTGTTGAGAGGATAATCGGTGAAGGATCTTTTACGTGACAGTGACATTCAGAGTGACTTTTGGCATAAAAGGATGGGACAAGTACATTATAGGGTTCTTCTTATGTTATAGAGGAAGGTTGTAGGTTTTTTAGAGATTAGGGTGGATCAAGAGGGATTTTTCAAAGGGGATTTTCTAAGAATGCATGCGAAGGTAGTGTTCCCTAATAGTGAGACTAGGTCCAAGGAGACATTACATTTGGTGCATTTAGATATATGCAGTCCTATGTTAGTGAAATCAATCACAAGGTCTAGCTACCTCGTGACATTCATATATGATTATTCCAAGAACATTTATATCTACCTCCTGAAGACTGAGGGTGAGGTCTTTAGTTAGTTATAAGAATTCGAATCTCTTGAGGAGAACTAGGCTAGGAAGAATATTAACAAGAAGTTAGGGATCAATAAGGAACTCACATTTCCTTATGACCCTCAGTAGAATGGGATTGTAGAAAGGATGAATAGGACCATGGTGGGAGCAACGAAGGAAATGATCTATGATAAAGACTTGCATATTTTTTTGTGGGAAGAGGCATGTAAAACAATTATTTATTTGCAGAATAGGAGTCCTTATAGAATATTGGAGGACAAGACTCCTTATGAGGTGTTCACAAGAGTGAGACTAGAGTTGATTCATTTGTGCATATTTGGTAGTCTGTTTTATATCCACATTCATACAAAAGAAGAGGACTATTTTAGAGCCCTCATCAGATAAGGGCATTTTTCTTGGCTACAATGAGATCACAAAGGCCTACAAGCTCTACATTCTAATATAAATGAGAGTTATCATCAGTTGGGATGTCAGGTTTGAGAAGGGTAGGACTTTTAGGAGGTCTCATTGTACAAAGCCAAAAAGGGTAGAGGATTAGGAGCAAGAGGCTCTTAAGTTTTAGTAGGGACCAAAAACATCGAAAATAAGGACACAACTTATAGATATGGAGGAGGAGAAATATGTTCCTTCACGCTCTACCAGGGGGATGCTAATATGGTCTGAATAGATCTTGAGAGAAGATGGGAGCATGTGGAGGAACCTAGTTTCACTTTCACGTAAGGTAGAGCACTAGTAAGAATGTTCAGTTATTTGGCCTTGTTGAACAGTGGTCGAACAACATCAGTGAGCCTAAGCATTCCACTTTTGAGGAGGCTGCATATGAGTAGGTCTAGAGGGATTCCATGGTGAAGGAGTATAACTCCATCATGAGGAATGATGTGTGGGACATAGTGCCTAGGATGGAGAGAAAGTCTATGTTCACTTCTCGATGAATCTTCAAGATCAAGCATGTACCTGATGGTATTTTTAAGAAGTACAAAGTGAAGGTTTTGGTGAGAGGGTTCTCTTAGGAGGGAATGGACTATGACGATACATTTTCTCCAATCGCTAGATATGCATATATTAGGGTAGCCGTATCTATTACTTCATATATGGAGTGGAGCCTGTACATCATATGGATGTGAAGACCGCTTTCCTCAATGGAGTGATTGACGAAGAAGTGTATATTGAGTAGCCTTAAGGCTTTCAGTTTCATGGGAAAGTGTCTCATGTATGTAGGTTGAAGAAGGCAATTTATGGGCTAAAGTAGGCTCTTCGCACATGGTATGCTAGTACTAGTGGATATCTTCTTGGTTTGAGCTTCACCAAGGATGAAGAAAAATCCAACTTGTACTATGTACTTTTTGAGGGTGAACCACTTATCTTGGTCCTCTATGTGGATTATATGTTATTGGCAGGATCAAAGAAGCTCATACGGGTGTGAAAGGAAAAATTTGCTTCAGAGTTTGAAATGAAGGACATTAGCTCGATCCATTAGTTTTTGGTTTTTGAGGTGTGGCAATGACCATGAGAGATTTTCCTAGGGCATGGAAACTATGTAGTTGAGATCTTGAAGAGATTTCAGATGGAGGATTAAATGTCTATGTCTACACCTATGACCACCAACTTGAATAAGTTATGTGATTATGAGGGTGAGTTGGTGGATCCGACATTATATATGAAATTAATTAGGTCCTTGATGTATCTGGTCAACACTAGTCTAGGTATTTATTTTTCTATGAACACACTCAGCTAGTTTATTATGGACCTAAGAAAGCTTCACTAGGTGATAGTGATGCATGTTTTGAAATTCCCATGAGATACAATAGATTTTGGATTCAGATATGTTGGAGTTGGTGGAATAAAGTTACATGGTTACATGAATTTTGATTGGGTTGGGAGTGATATGAATGGAAAATCCACATCTAGATGTTCTTTCAACTTGGTGTCAACCATGATCTCATGGTGCATTAGGAAGTAACAGCCAGTGGCATTTAACTCATCAAAGGTAGAGTACATGGCAACAAGTCCAGCAAGTTTTGAATCCATATGCCTCTACACAATGCTCACAAGTTTATTTGGTCTTGAGTTGGATCCCACTATGATTCACTATGATAATGAGAATTGCATAAAAATCTCTGAAAATCATATGTTTCACGATAGATCCAAACATATAGAGATCAAATATCATTTCATTAGAGACATGGTCTATATAGGTGTTGTAAAATTGCAGTTATTTCTGCAGAGGAGCAGGTGGCAAATATTATTGCCAAGCCTCTAGTGAAAGGGGAGTGCATGTTTTACAGGGACAATTTGGGGGTGGTGAAGAATCTCTTCTTTGCTAGTAGGGAGCATTGAAGTTTTTGGTAGATTTAGAAGGTCTTCTACACTTGTTGATATGGCGATATTTTTAAATTAATCAATTTATTTACAAGCGAAAAAAAGGCACAACTACTTTAGAGTTAAATATCAACCTTTGATTTGTGTATACTACTAGGAATATTCTAGAATATTCTATGGAGGTTAAATCCCTACCATCCACCTAATAAATATTGATAATTAAATTAAAATTCTAGAATTTATTTTCCAAAATAGGTATGTCTATTAGCATACTTATGAAAATTTGTTTTTTCTTTTTTGAAATTTTTTACACATCTATCAATAACAAAATTATCCCTACTATTACTTATACCACAATATTGAAATTACTATCAATAAAATAGTATAAAGAACAATAAAGATAAACATAAAAGTATTTCCCCAAAAATTCATATGAAAGCATTAACTCATTACATACTAACTTATTACAAATCCTACTATTTTGGCATTTTATTAAATATTTGAATTTGTTTGAACAAAAATTTATACCAAGTTGTGGAATATGTAATTATCTCTCTCTTTTTAAAATTTTTAAAGTCATTACACTAAATTATATCTTGTCAAATCTCATACAAAGACATTACCAATTAATAAAATTTCCCACTTTAAAAAATTATTAAAGCCACTATACTAAAATATATATTAGAATATCTCATACAAAGACATTTCCATTTAAATATAAATAAAATAAAACAAATTTCATCAGATGAGTTTGCAAGAGGGGCTAGAGAAATTAGATTACCCCGGAAGATGAGCTCTCACATAGCTCAATTGCATCATTAGCCGCCTAGCCGACAATATACAAACGCATAAAGTTGAGAAGGCTCATGGAGAATTGGCATCCAGTATTGAATGTTATAGGAAAGAGCACTCTAGAAGCTTCATATAAAGGATGTGGTATGTTTTTTGTGTGATTTTTTCTTTCCTTGTGTCTTTTTAATATTATTTTGCATCCTTTCACATTCAATTTGTATCCTTGTTCATCATGCAGGTGTCTTTATCGTCCCTTTTGTGTCCTCTTCTATCCTTACACCATCCTTTTAGCATCCTACATACATCCCTTAAGTCTCCCTCACTCCATTGTTATGTCCTCCCTCTTCCTTTAAAATCCATTTACGCATTCAGCAATACATGATAACATTATCTAGAATTAAATTAGCTTCCTTAACTATTATAAACATAATGCCCCATTAGCATCTCATATATATAAGATTATAAATAAATTACACAAAAATATTATTGAACAATCATCCAAATCTATTCAAAACTAAAAAAATTCCATCTCCCGAGTTAAGATTAGAAATTAACTTCTTAAATTATCTCTATGGAATAGATAATGATTTCTTGCACGTCATCATTTTTCATAATGACTGTGCTCATTATGCAACCTATTGAAAACTGATCTATTAACTAGTAACTATAACACAACCACCTCTAATGAAGATTTGAGTGCACAATCATTTCTACCCATCAAAACACTTATATCGAATGTCCATGTAAGCTTTTCATAACAACTTATCATAAAAAATGTAATATAGTGAATTCACTGTAACATAATATAGACAAGTGATTCTTTTGAAAATCCATAACTTACTTCCTCTCACTCCCTTTGCATACATGATACTAATCTATGGGGTCAAAATCAAATCTTATGAGATGGTTTGAGAGTGGGAGCCAACGATAGGTTTACATTAGCACATCATCCCTTGCTCATGTGTCACCATGGTATACTACCACATCATCGATACATGACAACTCTTGCCATGTTGTATGCAAAATAACATATCATGTAAAATTCTTATCAGAATTATCTACTTTAGGGAAATCCCGAAATTCCTTTCCTTATTCTCTCAATACCCAAAATTACAACACACCAAATTTGGCACCATCCATTGAACTATTGTCAAATGAAAGCATATCACATCCACATCACATCTCCAATAAAGTTTTAAAATAGATAAATCTAACACACAAATATTCACTAAATATGTGATCATTGGAGTTGGGAGAATGTAGAAATATGTGCTAAGAATATGAATAATGTTGTATGGCATTGCAAAGCTAGTTGTTTATGAGGTACTCCTTGAGGATATTTGAAAAATGAATTTGTAAGGTTGGCTAAACATTTGCAGGCATATTATGGGAGAATTAGGAGCACACAAGATCATGTGGTACATGAACTAGGCTTTGTTGATGTAAATTTTATCTAATGTGGGCTATGTATGTTAAGAGTAAAACATGTGATGTTACTAATATATACAGGAAAGAGATTCCAAGAGCCCAAACAATGATTTGAAATTTTGTCTCAATAAGCACAAATCTTTTACGTTTGGATCAATTATATAGTTATAAGAGTAAAATATAAAATAAGGGTTGATCATAGTTGATCAAATCAACAACTATGTTAACTATGTTGACAAAGACTAAACTAAATTATTAATAATCTTGTAATAAGCGAATAACCTGGATAGTATCCTATGTATATCTGAATCCCAATGTGATTTAGGATCCATATCAACATGTTTTTCAAAGTCGTATATTTTAGGTTCTTCTAGCCATTCAAAAAATGGGTCATTGTGAAAAGAAGAGTGGTTGCATGATTTTTCCTTTAAAAATAAGGGATCACAAGCTACTCATAGGCTAATAACTTGGTTGCTATATCCTATGTCATTCAATCCCAACAAAATTGAGGATCCATACCAACATGCTTTTCAAAGTCATATTTTATACTTTTTTAGAAATTTTTGAAAAGGGCCACTACAAAAAAGAGAGGTGATTGAATTCTTTTGTCTTTCCAAAATAGTCACTCTTTTATCTTTCCAAAATACCAAAATGCTTATTTTTGAAGTCAACTACTTACCATGCTAAAAAGAAAATCTAAATTGCATTTTCCATTATGTTATACTAATGGGAGTTTATTATCCTTTGCCCCTGAAGCAATGCTTGACGAAGTCGTTGTGTTGTTTATCAAGACATTCTTGATTAGATAACTATGCCAAGGTACTCTGTAAAGGTAAAGAACCTTTCTATTTTAGGTTTCAAGTTGGCTTTTGGGCTAGTGAAAATAACTTTCAAATATACTCAATATTGAGTACCCACTGTAATTCTAGCTTGCTTCTATAAGCTTCAAAATTTCAAGTATAACGATTGATGGACAGAATAAAATAAAGGAATAATAAAACCAAGGACCCATCCCCTACTCTCTTTGTTATTTACATTGTTAAAGCTAGAATGCTAGTTGGAAGAATTTAGTTTTACTAGCCCAATCTTGCTAGTATGGTCATCAACCTTTTCCTTTATGATGATGATATTGTTCTTATGGCATGGAATCGAGATGGCCTCAATAGTCATCTAAGAATCATAAAGGACCTCTTCTCTAAAATTGGTATGACTATAAACATAGAAAAATAAAGGTTATGATAGTAAAATCCCATAAGATCACTCACTACACTTTTATATATGACAATAATAGTTTGGAGAAAGTTCCTTCATATAAAGGTATTATAATCAATATTCATTGTAAGCTCAATTGGAAATATTGTGTCATAAAAATGATAAATGGAGGGTGGAAAATTTACTATGGAATTGCAAACAAGTGTAAATTAGTACACCTTTTCATGTGGGATAAGAAACAAACTCATATTTGATATTGTCATAACAATCATTATCTTATATGAATGTGTTGTTTCTAGATGAAGTATCTCTAATAAATACTTAAGAAGGATAGATCAATCCAAAATAATTTTATATGTTGTAATATAAATATTTGAAGTGTACATTATATCCTATCCTCCTCATAGAAGCAACCATCAATCCCATTGAGAGCATGGCCTAATATTCTTGACTTGATTATTTGAGGATAATGACACACTATCTTTCTAAAGATTAATGCCAAATGTCTACCCATGTTATCATCTTCCAATAGAAAAATCCCTTGATTCTATTGAATCAACAAATTCATAATGTTGACATGCAATGTGATATAATGGTGCTATAATTCATTGATCTTAGAGGAGGATCATAGAAGATTCTTGTTATTCAAATGAATTATCCCTTTGAAACTTCTCAAAATTCTTTTCGATTCATTGATATCACTTTTATTCGTTGATGTTATTTTGAAACATATAACTAGTACATACACAAGAGTGTTTATACCAACTTATTATCCTAGTATATTATTCTAGCATATGTATTGACACATATACCTAGTGCATATACCAACACATATATACATAAAATAGTATACATGTATCTAGAGGAATCGACAACTTGGCTGGTCTGGTACTCACATGATAGAAGGTCGATTCCAATCGTTACCACCATAAGCTCTAGGGACCTACAATGCCCTTTCAGCAAGCACAGGTGGATCGAAGGGAGTTGAACCTCGAACCTCGAACCTCCTTGCACATAACACTTCATTTTGTTGGCCATTTCCAATTGAGCTTCCCCATGGGGTCTAAAATTTATTTTTATTATTAAATATATGAATTTTATGAAATATGATTTGATTAAGCTTAAATATATACACAATTTAGCATGTAGTTTTTATATGTGTGGTACCCTTGATATGGTGTGCAGGAAACCACCAAGGAAGAAATTTTTCATCAAGGTAGTATATAAACCTATATTTACACAGAAATTATAAAGATCGTATTAAGTATAGCTACACATATTACTAGTTTGATGTATGTTCCAATTTTTTATGCTAGATATATGTACTCAATATTTTAAAAGAATTGTATGTCATTGCGTTTTTTTTCAAATTTTATTATTTGAATTTAATAACACAATTACCTTAACTAAAAAAATTACTAATTAATTCATTATGTTTATACATATAATTATACATTAATGAATTATGTATGGATTACTGACATATGGATTCACATATATTTGTTCTAATTTTAGATCTTATTTCGAAGTATGAAGAAAAAATTGAGATAAAAATGTTTCAAGGAAAATTTGTAAGAAAATTCAAGGCATGCTTACTTACATCTGTGGATGGAATTTTTAGTAAACCCATAAATATAGAATAACATGAGGTGAATGTTCTTTGACGCTTACTTACATTTATGGATGGAATTTTTATTAGACTCATGGATCTAAAATAACATGAGGTGAATATACCTTACACAAAATGAATAGACCAAAACAATATGCCTTCAACCTCTTCATTCAATTTTGGTGCTGCAAGCATGTTCCGCATTTGATCTATATGTGAAGATAGGCCTTCCTTCTCACCAAACAGTAATTCATAAATAAGATGTTTTTCAATCATCAAATTGGTCCACTCATCATAAGGTATATAAGTCTCATCAAACTTGATTTATGTATCTGGAAAAATTTCAGGCTCTACAGTAATGGATGTGTCTTTATCATCACAGGTTTCAATTACAGACACACATTCATCAACCATCATTTCATCTTCAGTTTCACAATCAAATATGGGATCATTTTCAAGAGCAATATCTTTAGCATCATTTCCCTCATTCAAACAGTGTTTCATTTCTAAAACATCCCATAAGAATTTTGCACTAAGAATCTCTTCATATTCATATATTATGTTGAGTATGATGTTGTCATCTAATGCAGATGTTATAAGACTTAATGTTCATGCATCTCCATTATCATTAATAACATATTCAACATAATCCAGTAAATTTACCTTCCATAACATTGTTTTTATTTCATTTGCCCATATTTCATAATTCATACCTGAAAAAGAGGGTAAATCTAGCGTTAACCATTTAATAATCTCACCAAATTCCAAATCTGTATCTTGATCAGCTATTGGTCCATCAGCGTCAACTTGAAACACATCACTAAATTTAGCAAAACAATATTTTGCATTTCTCCTTTGATGCTTTCTCCTTAGTTTTCTATGAGACTCTTTCAATTTACTTTGAAGACCCGTTTTCTCCCCTATCAGTTTCGGATCTAGAAATCGATCCACCACAGTCAAATTCTCCACCAGCACCTGTGGAAAATTCTCCAACGGCTCTATGGCTCCACAAACAGATCAAACCGTCTCCTCTTCAGGGAAATACGCCTCTCTAGCGGAATTCTGAACGCAGACACCACTCCACACACACACACTGAGAGATTTCCTCACACTGCTGGCAGCATCGCATGGCTCTCACCAGCCCCATGTAGATCACTTCACAAGAAGTTCCTCAACAACATCCACAGCTATCTCCTCAACAACAGATCCTCACACAAATCTTCACGCAAATCTTTATGATCTCCTTCACGATCTGCTCAATTGTGCAACAAATCTTGCTATTCTCGTGTCTAATCTTCACACAGACATCCACCAATATGGATCGATCCATAGCACGCAAGGCAAATCTCAATAACACATGCTTCTCACCAATAATCCACGTAATGGCCTTTCCACGCCACGTCAAAAAACTAATCCACGTAACGGCCTCCACTATGTTGCCTCCTCCATAAGCCACCAACACTAGTCGATCCCTTCTCAATCTACGCAGACTTTCCACGCTACTTTGGGGTAGTTATGTGGACTCCAGCAAGCAAGCACGCTAATTACAATTCTCTATAGAAATTAGTCACCACACTTAGTCGCCGCTTCCACTATTTCACCTCAGCACACATTTAGTAGCAACAGCCACCACAACAGGAGCCTAATCACCACACCACACGTTTGTTGTGCTCCCAACTGAGTTATCCATAGTTGAATTCTTCACCAGAACTCGCGAGAGGGGTTATGATCCAATTCCTTAATTTCAGATCTAGAACCAAAATGCAAATGAAAACAAGCCAGGACAACCACTGGTCTGTGACATTCAACACCAATCAATAGCGTCTAATCCACGCCATAGCAGATCCGCCTCCACTGCCACAATTGCCAACCTCTAGCGTTATACAACTCTTCATCACACAGTTTCTCCAACAGCAAATTTGTGGGGACGAGACTCTCAACAGTAACATCAAAAGTTTTCCTCCTAGCAGCCACCTACCCTCTTACATTTACATCAATGACAACCCTTCTTCACTTTGTACACTGCTGCAAGGACCCCAACAACGCTCCACACTAATTATCTTCTCATCACCAGCAACACTCGAACTTCTTCCGGTCTTCAACAACAACAAGTTGAACACGCCTCTTAGACTTCAGAGCTCCACACTGCCACTGGTCACACAGGATACTCCACCTCCACTCCTCCTACACTTAGTGCACACAACATAACGATTTGTTGCCAACTGGGCATATCGTACCACTTTTCCCATAGTAGCCTCCACGCTTGTCGATTGACCATGATCTCCATGATCACTGATTCAATCTTGTTTTCCCTATCCCCTATATAACCATTCCACTTCGCGAATTTGAAGAAATAAAGTTCCCAGGGCGAACCCCAAACCCGCAACAATGGCCTTGGCCACCACATTGAGCAGCAGATCCACGACTTCTTTCTGTAGTCTCAGCCTCTATTTGTAAATCACATTCCTCTGCAAATCGCAGTCATCAGTAGTCCTGACCTTGCCTTCCTAGCAGAGGCAAAATACTCAATCCGCGGCCACACTTGCAATTAGCAAGCAGCACAAATTGTCACTGCATCGATGGCGTGTGGGGATCTCGGCCACTCACCTCTTCCTCTATCTGCAGTTCACGCGGGTAGATCACACCTCCTGATCTGCCATGAGCACGCCTCCTGTGGCCTTCTCCACGGCCTCTGATCACATCAGTGACCTCAAACGTATCGACGCCAATGACCTCTGACTCTTTCTCGCAAAGGCTCTATCGCCGGAAACAGAAAAGATCCTCCACTCGGTGAGCTATGGTGCGAGCAACTTCTACCAATGTTCGCCTCCTCTGCCAAAATCCTGAAACCACGGTGGATTCTACGACAGAATCTATAGAATTCACTTCCATGTATATAAAAGAACCGGATTTTCTTTCCCTGGGTGCTTTGCAACTTCTCTCCGATTTATTTCCCTAGGATGCTTTGCAACAACCTCCTCATCAATCGACAATCTAGCAAGACGTTCTCAAACACGTAGCTTAAAACAGATGACGTGATTTACCACCATAGACTCACAAAGGTCTTCACGACTGTACACCACATATATGCAACTATCAATAAAATGAAAACGCGTGGAAGGGTAATAGTGGGATTAGCGTGATTAGCCCTCCAATCAAAGCAATGATTTCGTCTGAGTTGCGCTCTTCACTTAGCTTACAGGATAAAAAACCCAGAAACTCTGATACCATGATAAAAAGTGGATTTATTAACTAAATGGCTCTCCAGGTGAGGTACTTGGAGAGTGTAAAAACACTCATACACACTCTATTCCATTGAGTCAGATGAGCCTCAAATATATAGGCTTTCACAATATCGGGTGGTTCGAACCACTCCCTAACAAATAGGATCTCAATCCTATTCTAAAGAAACAAACACTTAAACATAGGAAAGCTAACTTTCTCCATTAATGCTAACATTCCAGAAACAAGGTCTTGGTCTCTTGTAGAGTTATCATTATGTTGTCGTAAGTGATTATAATTTAAATTGTGCCATACTTTCTTCATTTTTCTTTGATAAATGACATTCAACATTTACCTAGATGCATATTCTAGCAATGTTGGATATGCTTTTCATGCGTGCTCTACCAGGCGATGGCCTTGCTCCCTTCGCGAAATTTTCAGATAAGTTCTTTTTTCTCCCAACTAGTGAGTTCTTAAAATCATCGTTTGTGCTCAAAGAAGTCCCAACCTAGTTCCAGTGTGCCCTTCCTTGCAAGAATTTGGTGGCCGCCTATGTGTTACATACATTCTTTCTGGTTATGTACTTTACAAATAACAACATACCAAATTCGTGCATGTATATGACAAATTAATTAATAATATTGTTCACAATTATTACCATGTTCATTGTTATTCTCATTACTAATTAAGAAGGCAACTATTACCAAAGAAAACATGAACAACAAGGTGTGAGAGAAAATAGGTAGTCTTTCTCATAAAATCTAGAACTCACTTCAAATGACTCAATGAACATTGAAATCTATCATAATATATTTTGAATTTGGGTGTTTGAAGATTAGCTTTCGATATATTTTTAAACATTATTATGCATGTGTGTAATCTTGCATTGTTTTTATATAGTTTGTTTTAGGTTTATAATTAAATTATATTTAGTTTTATTCAGGTTTAAAATTAATCTATATATAGTTAGAAAAAATCAACAACATAAAACTAATATTAATATTAATTGTTACCTATTATTAGATTAATATATATATATATATATATATATATATATATATATATATATATATATATATATATATATAAATGCACACTTATTTCATCTAATAATAATGATTGTCATGAAATTTACGTTGTGTATAACTCAATAATCAAATGTGATTGTAAGTAGGTTTTTATAACAAAAATGAGTAATATTATTAGTAACTGTGTGCCTGGTCACAACAAACACACGAAGAGCACAACTTTTAGATTCATAGTATCCACATAATCATCTTTCTATTTCAAAACTAATCTATTAGCACATAACTCTACATTGTCGATAAAAGGGAATACATTGCTACTTGAATTAGTAGTGGCATACCAAGACTTATAAAATTGAACTTTCTTAAAACGATACTATCTTTGAATCTTATAGACTCAAAACACCCCACGAAACTATAACCCAACAAAAACTACATGGAGATCATGTTGATTATGGACCTGCCTTGTTAAGGTTAAGATCTATCTTGACAGAAGTGTCGATAGACTAGTCCAAAAAAGTAGGCTTAGTCCTATCAAGCTTGAGGTTTGTGAGAATCCCTTTGAGATCACCAAACTCGTTCTTCAACCTCGCAAATGCTTGAGAACCAAAGTACACTCTTCGTGTTCAACCTGAGCATGATACAACTTCCAAAATTTCACCTATAAATCATAATTTGCTTGTTGCAATTCTTCAATTTCATAA
Source organism: Pinus taeda (assembly GCA_000404065.3). NCBI lineage: Eukaryota > Viridiplantae > Streptophyta > Pinopsida > Pinales > Pinaceae > Pinus > Pinus taeda. Next base: position 58,687 of record APFE031063417.1, read on the forward strand.
TTGCAATTAGGACACTAATGATAATTCGCGGTTGATTTGAATTCGAGCTAGAATCCATTAATAAAAGGGAACTGTTGTTTAAGAATAAACTAAGACAACCTCAATTGAACATGAAGAGATATTCTAGAGCGAACAAATGGAAAGGGAGTCGGCTCTTTGGAGACAAATTTGTGACAATTCAAGTTAACGAGCCAACAGTTTCCCAAATTCCCAACTTAGACACCACCTTAGAGTAGGATTACTAAGTTTCCCTTAACCAAAGGCTCCTATAGGATAACAAAAAGAAAATGAAAGAGAAAAAAGTACCAAATTGATAATACCAAAATCCATATTGAATAAATTTATCTTTCCATACAGAGCCTAATAAATTTCTAAATTCAATAGAGGGGACACATAGATACCTCTCATCTTAATTTCATCGAGAGGCCTATTTTTCCAATGGATCATGGAGCCAAGGTCTCCTGAAGAACACTAAGAGACGAAGAAGCCTTTGCACCAAATAACCCTCAAACAGAAGAGACAAGCCCTAGAATTCCAACCTGAAGATAAAGAGCCAAGATCTTGACCAGAGGCTCTTCTCTGAGCAAACCAAAGGAGGCTAGTCTAGATGCCATAGTTGAAAGCACAAACCAAAATTTTCCCCAATTCCTTAACCATAGACTGAAACATAGAATTAATGAATTGTTGGACAAACACTGATCTAGGACGAGACCCATTTTATCGTTAATTCAACTAAGTTTCCACATGATTGACATCATTCCTTCATTAATTTTGCTCGAATACGCATCATCAAAAATGATTAGAGGTTAGGCTTGATGGATATTCCAAGAAATTTTCCTTAGATTAACAAAAGTGCAAGCATGTGAATAAGATAAAACCACCTCTGCATGACGACGGGAACCATAAACAACCACATCAAGGACATTATTGAAGGAGGACATTTTAATTAGTAGAATACTAACAACCAGATGGAAAATATGTCTAAGGAGCCTCAAATTGCATAAGGAAGAGTCAAGGGAGGAATGAAAGTCGAGGATGGGAACAAGGAAGACAAGGGCGAGGCCGAGGGAAAGAGGGGAGGATAAGGAGAAGGGAGAGGGGATCAAGAAGGGAGATTTCAAGGAGAAGGGAGTGGTATATGTAGCCTAGAAGGGGACAAGAGGGGATTGGGAAAAAACCTTTATTTCAAACTTGGATTCAAGTAAAACCTTGGGGTTAAAATTTATGACAAGAGCAAAGATCACTGGCCCTTAGGAAATGAGGTTGAGAGTAATGGTACCATAAATATCAAGGATGAATTCTCCTAAAGTACAAGCTTTATTTTTTTCCAAATCAACTTCCAAGTTGTTGCCTCATTAGAACTCATTAGAGAGAAAATAATTTGTCAAAATTTTTATGTGGGCAAGGATCTTGAAGATGGAATTGTCGTTTGGTCTACCTGGTTTAGAAAGACACAAGGTTTTTATCAATGAATCCCCCAAAATGATGATGTCTTTAATACCTTTTTCTTTTGCAATACTGACCCCTTGATAAAGCCCATAAATTGGTTATTTATTTTCCTTCCCAATCTCCATCCATATCTAATTTCAGCTATTCCAACTGGATTATATGAAATCCCTCCCCCTCCTGACACCCCTCATTGTAAAATAGTTTTTAATAATGATATAATTTATATATTATTGTTATACATTTATAATTAATATTAATACAATTGTATGTGGTTGATATTGTTTTTCATTCGTACCCTATCATGTAATATACTAAAACCTACGTCTCCATGGAAGTCGGTAGAATGGGATATTTCTAGGCTCATATCGAGAGGTGAATATTTTCAATTTTTTATTCTTACTATTATTATCAAAAATATTTTCTGATATTAATCTTCTTCTCTCTCTCTCTCTCTCTTCTCTCTCTCTCTCTCTCTTATATATATATATATATATATATATATATATAATATATATTATATATTATATATATATATATATAGATTCATGTAATAATAATAGTTGTTATGGGTCATATCTCGCAAGGTTTCTGTCAAATAAATGTCAGCCTAGATGTCCCTATGAGGATTGATTTCCAAATTTCTGATTATTACTCTATGTAAATATATTCACGATGTAATAAGTCAATAATTAGATTTCTAAGAAGTATATACCCTGCAATTGGGGCACTCACAATCATGGCACACATGCTATTTACTTCCTAGATATCCAATAAGAAAAACCCAAACTCGAATTTGTTCAAACCCTAAAGAGTATGATAAAAGTGATCAATTAAAGAATATAAACCCTAAACATGCAAGATATAACTTAATAGAAAATGCTTTTTGTTGATATTGTGGTTCTGTTGCCAAATTTTCTTGAATTTATTCAAATCCTAAAGCGTATTATAAAAGGAATCAATTAAAGAATAAAAAGCCTATACATGCATGACATTGTAGAAAATGTTTGTTGTTGCTGGTTTTTTTTAGACAAAAAAGAGTAATATTGAATTATATTTGCACCTGGTCACAATAAAATACACGGTGCTTACATGTTCAATATTCAAATATGTTTGTATGCCATAGACACCACTGACCTTCTACACAAAAAGCCCCGGAAAGAATAACAAAGGGTAGCCTCATGACATGACTGTGTGCTTACATAATAAGACCCAAAAACAACTAGTATAAGATAGACTAAGATTATTTTTGCATAATTACACAACAAAATGAACTGTATCCAATAAAATATTGGATTTTCTAGCATCTTCATGATTACAAAAACAAAACTCTACATATTGAGCTTGGAGGAGATGTTAGCCATTGTTTGGAGTTAGCTTATTGATCTCAATCTCTCGCTTCCTGTATCATCCTCCTACTTGTAAAAAAATATCGGTGTTTCTGTATTAAAATTAAGATCCATAAACATATTCCTGAGGTCATCAAATTCATCAAACAAATGAGAGAATTTAAATTGGAGAGTCATAAGCTTATACGTAAGCTCAATCTAGGCATGATACATATGGCATAATTTAACTTGAAAATCATAATCGACCTTATGGAGTGCTTTAAGTGATTCAGATTTATGAAGGAATGAAATGAATTACAAATATAAACATAAATATAGAGATATAATGAAAATATAATTTCAATTCATTAATAACAAAGTATTGAAAAATGTTTATGCGCAGAATGGAAATAAAGTAACTCAGGAAATGGTATCTTATCTTTGAGAAGAGATGTGATGGAAACATGCATTTCAAACTGTGTTACGATGAGACTCAAATTCCTATTATTATTTAAAAATAATGGAAAACCATAGACATCCAAAAACCTAACCCTAGGAGATAGAACACCAAAAGTCTATGGGCCCTATTGTGTAAATTGGTACATCAACTTGCAAGGGTCATAACTTTGGCATACAATCTTATTTTGACACGTATGATACCTAGCTAGAAATATCTATTTAAGGAAAACAGGTTTTGACTGCAAACCCCTATTATCGGGTATGGGTTTTCCCATTTTCCAAAATCATTTCATTTAGGGCCTCAAAACGACTCCGGAAGTTCAGGACCCAAAAATTACCAAAATAAGTACACTATGATATAATTAAGAAAACTAAAAGAAACAATAGTGGGGGTCCAAGTGAAATATGTGGGTCATGACCAATATCCACCTGAATCATTATGAGAAGACAAGAAATGAGAGCATGGACTATTTGCAGATGAGGGCTCAGAATCTGAGTTAGTGTTCATTGTGCTTCTTTGAGTAGAAACCAAACCCAGAAGGGAGAGAGAAGGAAACAACACTAATAATATTATAATGCCTTCCAAACCAATGCCAAGGAGAGGCATGCATTCAATATAAGGCCTTGAAATAGAAATATGGACAAGAGAGTTCACAAAATTTCCAAATACAATTGGTAGGATCATAAAAGTAACCAAAGAGAACTCTAGCACATATCCATTATCAACTCTATAACTAGGGAAGGAGCTTAACTCCCCAGAATTTTCATCCTGACACAAATTTATGCAAAAAACAGAGCTAAAAATTGGAAAATCAAGCATAAATTCCTTTAAAGATGTTCACATCACATTAGGACTCACATGGAATGTTTGTCCTAGATTTTTAGATTGACCTCCGATCCAGCAAGCCCAGAGTGCCAAAATTCCCACGAATAGGATTGCCTCACCCAACCTGAAACTAACCATATGAATAATTGAAAACTAAATTGATTCTCTTCGCAGAGTTACCAAAAGGGAACCTGCCCTAAATCCACAATTGAGACTGGGCGCTGAGCCAAAACCAAATTCACATCCATCAGGGTAGATAATACACTTATGAGGAGGAGCGTAGAATGGAATGAGACTAAAGAGAGGCATTTTGCCAATTTAACTCTATAACCCGTGCCATTCCATACGAATTATATCTCCATAACATTAAATTTCTTTGTACATCATCTAAGAAAGACCATCATTACACTAAGTGAAGGGTAATTTCAATGCTTAAGCAGGTGAGATCTGATTTCTCAAGTATGCGAGGCAAGAATAAATTCCCTTTCATGATGGTAGATGATATAACATGACACATTTAGAAGAGAGAACATGCCAACATTAATCCACACAAATGATTTATTGGATTGTGAGCCATCATTACATGGAGCGGGGGATAATCGGGGAAAGGAATACATGGGAATGGAAAAATAATTAAAATTAATTCTTGCAATATTCAATTTCCTATAGCAACGATTCCCAAGGAGCATCCACTCTTTTAGTGACATTTTGACAATTAAGGAATTGAACATCTGATCCTTTTCTCATTGATCTCAAGCTCAAATTCATCTAGAAAGAAAGCCTAGTTCTCCTTCATATCAACTTTCATTAGAATATGATAAAAGTTCTTAGCGTGGAGTAAGGTCATTAAACTTCTCATTTTTTCGAGCATCCTAGAGAGAGTTATCTTTTCAATTATTTTCACTATTAAGATATTGGATCATAATTAAAGAGTTGCTTAAGATTATTAATTATTCCACACTATTGTCTTTTCCAATGAGTAAACCTTGTAGGAGCCCATACATATATGCTTTATTATTAGATCTTCTTCCGAAGCGCTTAGATGAAAACTTTACTTAAGTTATTTCATTGGGATTGATTAAAATCCCTTCCTCTCCTGCCACCCCTGAAAATGTTTGACATTGATAATGTGGCTCTTTTAGAAATTTTTCCCAAATATGTTAAAACTCTAAAGAGGATTATAAAAACAACGAATATATAAACACTAAATTCGCAAGACATATCTTAATAGAAAGTGTTTGTTGTTGATATTGTGGTTTTGCTACAAAATTTTCATCAATTTGTTCCATATTCAACCAAATATGTGTGAACCCTTGGTTATTTTTATGGGTGAAAAAATGATTGAAATTTAAGCCTTTAATTATTCTATGTTAAAGAAAAATATCTGAAAAAACCATGAGTTCCCAAAAGCTGGAGTGAAATGTTTACATAATACAATAGCTAGGAGATTTAAAAATAATAAATATTTAAATTTTATATTTAATATTAATATTTAAAATAATAAAATAACTAATTTATAAATAAATAAACAAATCAAATTAAAATCCAAATTTATTTTAATATTAAATAAGTAATTTTCATTCTTTTAAAACCAAGTCAAGAAAATGTTTTATCTCAAATTTTCTTTATTTACTTATTTTTATTTAAGTAATTAATTTTATTTATTATTAATATATTTTAATCATTTCTTAGGTTGGTTTAATTCCCTTTTAAATAGGCTATATTGCAATACCATTTTGACGGAGTGAAAGTGTTTAAATTACATATTTTAAAATTTTATGAAATTAAAACTTTTATTTAATTTTAATTTCATTTTATTATGTAATTCAAAATGTTTACAACATCTCTACCTTACTGGTTTGGCTAATGCTTTTTGGATTAGTAATCAAAATGTTTACATAATAGAAAAATTGCAAATTTTAATAATTTTATTTGTTTATTGATATACTTTATTTATTTATTTTAGATTGGTTTATGTAATAAACACGAGTCTCATAAAATTCCAGGAGGTTTATTAAGTTTGTTCGCACAAAAAGATATTTTAATCCATTTTAAAATGTTATTTAATTTGATAAGGAATATGAACTTCTATTGGAAAGAACGAAGAAACGCATGTAACAATTACCTAAATTGTACATGTAACAATAACTTACATTTTAAAATGTTATTTAATTTGATAAGGAATATGAACTGTTATTGGAAAGAACCAAGAAACGCATGTAACAATTACCTAAATTGTACATGTAACAATAACCTAAATTGTACCTGGTAATATGTTAAATAAAACTATTTATTCATTTAAATTAAGAGTTGCCAAGAAGTGGTTATCCTCTACCGGAGAGAGGTAATATAGTGAGGGGTATAGAGCAAAAGAGGCTCTTGGAGCTGAGTGGAATAAACCAGTGGGAGAAACTTGCTCACAGTCCAAGAGTACAAATTGAAAGTTGGACACTAGTCCTTAGGCCATTGGGTGGAATAAACCAGTGGGAGAAACTTGCTCAGGACAGTCAGCCGAGAGTACAAGAGTACAAATTGAAGGTTGGATACTAGTCCTGAGGCCATTAGTACTCACTGTAACTACATAAATTCTAGTATGGAAAGAAGGAAGTGCTTGGAAGAGTCTAGACGTGATGCCCAGAGTCGTGGGTGGGAGGAGAGACTTTCTAGAAGGTATTATTTTATCATTATTGCTTGCAATTCCAGCGTGGAAAGAAGAAAGTGCTAGGGGAGTTTGGATGTGATGCAAAAAAGAAAGTGCTAGAGGAGTTTGGATGTGATGGCCGGGGAGTTTGGATGTGATGGCCAGAGTAGTGGCTGGGAGGAAAGACTTTCTGGAAAGACTTTCTGGAAGGTATTATTTTATCATTATTGCTCGCAAGGTAACAGGTAAGTAATATGGAGAGTCTCAGTTTTTGAGTTACTCTATTGACATGATTTTAGAAATATCAAATATTAAATATTAAATACTGACATGATTTTAGAAATATCAGATATTAAAAATAACTTTCAAACTGACTTATGCGAGTATATTATGACTTTCAAACTGTAGTTATTATGACTTAAAAATGTAGTATGCGAGTATATTATGACTTTCAAACTGTAGTTATTATGACTTAAAATGACCAATAGATGTATAAATCAAACCCTAGAATACTATTGAGAATGATGAATTTTAGAAGTTATTTCTCGCTTACAGAATAAGTAAACAAATTAAACAAAGAAACAAAAACAGAGGGATCGCCTCTGAGCCGAGTTTCTGAGTTTTACCCTACTGCATTGGATAGTGGATAGAAGATATACAGATCTATAAAAATCCTTCTTGACAGATTACGGAAATATATTTTGAATAACTGATTACATGTCAAACCTTGTTCCTTTCTATGAAATAAATAAATAAATCTATCAATGTAATCATATACCTAATTGACTGTAATATCTCGGAATAGCACTTTTCCATAAAATTCACAACGAAGATAAATGAAATTGTTCAGTATACAATAAGAACTTCCAGGCATTTCCGTCGAAGCCTCACATCTAGTTCAACATATCCATTTACATCAAAACGAACTAAAAAATATGTGCAAGTGAAAATAAGGTCACAACACTTGGAATTTGATAACCCAGAAGCCTCACATCTAGTTCAACATGTCCGTTTACATCAAAATGAACTCAAAAATACGATGCAGGTGAAAATAAGGTCACAACACTTGGAATTTGATAACCCAGAATATAACCAAAATGCACAAAATCTTTGCATTAAGACTAAAACATGTGCATTATACATTGAACTACATGATAGAACAACAACTGCTAGCTAGCATAATTACAGCAACCATTATAGTGACCAAACGGAGAAAACTAATAGTTCAAATTTTACTTAACGGTACATGAATAAGTGCCCAACGACGCTGTATATCCTGTGAGGCCATTAAAAGAGAATTTCAAGTCTCAAGAACAGTAACATTTCAATACCCTTACAATCGTTAAACAAGGTTCATATTCAGTAATTGACCATCAAACTTGTCGCAAAGATAGTTGGAAAGTAATGTCTGGCTTGCAAAATGTAAATTAAAAACCCTAGAGAGTAAAATCCACCAGCAAAACTTGGTATGGACGAGAATACATAGCCTATAAGTTTAGGACGCCAACCTGTACAAGAATCGGGTGTGTATAAGCCCATACAACCTTGGAAATGGTAGACCAAAAGCTTTAGATTTCCATACCAAGGTTTACTTGCACGAGAGGGTCGTAAGGTGTTAGTAATTGCTGATTCAGGTGAAACCTCTCAGCGAATAGCAAATAGACAGTGAGTTTTAGTGCCCTTACCTGTTATCGTGATGTTCCATGCCACAGAAAGGAATCTGCAGAGGTCAAGGAGGGTTGCTGTTAAATTAAGTATGGAGTGAATAAGAGGAAAAAAAACCAATATTAAATCTAAACTGAACAGGTTGTAAGGTTATGGTAAACCCTTATACCTCTTCTTTGGTGTGGCAGGGAGCTGGCTGTTGTCGGCTAACATTGACTCCTCCGAGCCCATACCTACAAAACAATGATAAGACTTAACATAGCTTATAACAAGACAACAGCGGGGTTTCTATATTTGTTATTATTGAGCTTTTAAAATCAACCAGAACTCCAAATGTGAACCTTACCTGTAAGTTAATGGAGTCCCTTTCAACCTCTGGTGATCTAGGGCGTACCATCTGTTCAAGAAAGCGTTGGGGGGAAATCATAGCCATAGCAGAACAACGAAACAGGGCCAAGCAGGAGAAACAATGAGCCATCCGGGGTCTGAGGGTGCAAAGTCAAGGAGGGTATCAGTTTTCGAGACTGTGCACACCGTCAGATTGAGGGCAGGAGATCAACGGTCCTGAGCTAAGACGCCTGGCAAGATGGACATTAGAGCCATGCCTTAAGCAGTAAACCTTTACCTCTATATTATATTCATTTCAATAATTAATATGTATATTTGGGTTGTGGATTTATACTTAGATGGATAACAATAATGTATATATTTTTTTTATATATAAGAATTTGTCATTAGGATGTTACAGCTTAATTCCACTTATAAATATTCCACTTAAAGGGTTTTCATTACCAAAGAGTTCAAAAACTTATAGTAATTTGACCCAATCAAATTTACTTAATTAAATTTAAATTAATAAAATTTTACTAACTGAACTAAAATTAATAAAAAAATTATTTAAATTAGAATTATATTTTAAAAAATTATTTATATTTTATTTTTATGGACTTAAAATATTATATTAATATTTTATTTTATTATGTAATTTGATACCGTCAAAATGTTTACATGACCGAACAAGTGGCCAAAAAGTCTGTTTCAACTGGGAAACCTTCCATTTTGAATTTGTCGATTTATCGTTTAGAAAATATGGCACACGTGTAACGGGCAGGTTTGCTGCCGATTGTCAGGAGTTTGAAACTTCTTCGTCTAAGTTTCCCGTCTTTTCGCCTTATATACCCTTACTGGATTGTAGGGCAAACTATCAATATTCCTCGCTCTTCTTTTCTCGTTTAGGTATTACCTGCAGTGACAGATTGTAATGGCGCCTAGAGAAGCAGCTGCGTCCTCATCCTCCTCGAAGGAAGGCCCCACAACAATCCACTGCCGCTAAAAAGGCTAATCCAGCTTAACCGAATGAGCCTTCTGCTACAGGCAATAAAACGAAAGCAGCGTCTCTGCCACCTCGGTCGGCTACTCCACCACCTACACTAACCACCGCATATGTTTTGATGAAGAGCGAGGGCTATCCTCCCGATGGATTTCACAGCTATCAGCCGCTAACGAATTCCATAGAGGGAGTGTATTATTCAGAGGATCGAGCATACACCGCTGCCATTCCGAAGATCATTTCAGTGTACGAGGCCTACGACAATAAGCAGTCGGAACTTCGTAACATTGCTACCACCAAAGGGATGTCTCTCAAGGAAAGAATGGAGAGAATAACGTCGGTGGCTCCATATCTTTACGGTGTGTAGAGGAGACCAGTTTCAGCGTTTACAAGAGTGAGCTGTTCCCCAAGGAAAATGTGGATGACGGCAGATTGCTCGAGGGGCTGAAACCTACAAAACCCATGCAAAGCGGTTCTGATTATTCAAGAGACGGTGCTGCCTCTTCATCTTCTGATGGCCGGCACCCTCGTTATGAAATCCTGTTTTAAGCACTCAATACTCTTTTTGTATTTTCTTGTTAATCGTTTGGTTGGTGTGCAGCAATGTATAGCTAGCTCTTATGGCTTGGGATTTTGGGGATTTCGTAATTTTTCTGTGGAATCGATTACACATTTTGTTTTCAGTGTCTAGTAGTCATTACTTTAACAATATAAGAGTGCTCAGGTGTCTTATTACTAGATGGTATTTAATAATGCATCTTTTGGAATATTGTTTATAGAATTAAGACATTTCACTTTCTCTAGGTTAATTTTGTTTTAGGGTAAATTTAATTTTAATTTTTTTAATATATATAGTAGGAAAAAAGCTGTATATATATTAAACTGTTGGATCATATACATCATAGAAATATTCCGTTGTATGTTTTATCATAACCAGATATTCCAGGTTGCAAATAACAGTCAACCCCATTTTATGTATATGACTAAACATGTAATATCTGCATATGAAATATTGTAGATATGATAGATAGAAACAACAAATAATTCATCTAATACAACTTTCTCATAAAAAAAATCAGCCTTATTCACAGTGATCCAAAAATCAGATCTTCCTCAGTTCCTTTTTTTGAGAGCGCATCTGCAATCCTTTCTTTCAGAGCGCATCTGCAATCTGATTATATCCTTTGCCTGTGTGATTTAATGGGGGCCTCCCAAGCTGAGACCAAAGATAATCCATTCTCCTTAACCACCCAAGAAGAGTCGGTTGATTGATAAGCGCTTTGCCATTTACATGATCCAATATAGTTTGACCGTCCCCATATGTGTGAATCCTAGGGATGTTGAAAAAAATTATAAACCATAAGATACCCCATAGTGCCATTGCTTTGGCCTTTTGTTTGTTCCTATACCCGCATTCCAATGAGCCCTGTATTCAAGTTCTTTTGACATCACTATCCATATACCGCAACCACAAACATTGTTTTGTGCTGCACCATCAAAGAAAGCAACCAAGTACACTATCTAAGGGCAATTTCTCCTTGTAAGGTTTTTTTTGGGTGCATTATCATATACAGAATCTTACTATATATATCGGCCACCATAATGTTTCCAGAGTTCATTTTGCCCGACCACATTTTTTTTGGGTGCATTATCATATACAGAATCTTACTATATATATCGGCCACCATAATGTTTCCAGAGTTCATTTTGCCCGACCACATTAGTCTATCATATTGCACCTCTCGCCCTATGCCCAGTGTTTTTAAGAACGCAGATATTTGTAACCATTCCATAGCTAGATTTCCAAACATACCAATTTCTTGTGGTGATCTCCATATGGGTAAACTTTCCTGCCATGTATTGATCAATTGGTTACAGAATATTATACATTTTCTATATAGAAAAGCGAATACTGATTATTATAGATAGCAATCCCCACAACTCCTTCAATCCGATCCACCCCAATAATGATAGAGTGACCAGAACCCATATTCCATACCCCAATAATGATAGAGTGACCAGAACCCATATTCCATACCAGGTGAGGTAAGAAATATTTTTTAACTTTTTGTAATCTGCATCATATGGCCGATCCGTTTGTAATACCAATATTGTTCCTGCAAAACCAAAATAGGAAATTCTGATCTTTCATGTATTTTTGTCTGATCACCCGGCAGCATGTACCAGACCCAAAAATAACTTGCCATAAAAATTTCATCAACATTAAAGCTCCAAATAAATTAAGATTCCTAATTCCCCAACCCCATTAGGAAAAAGCACTTGCAATAGAGTACCGTTTATTTAATTTATGGTCATCGTTTGTGGCCATTTTGGATCAAGTTATTGTGGACTTTCCATCGAAAATTTGTACCGTTAACGTACGCGATAACAAAAAAACTTGAACCAATTAAAGTACTATGCAACTTTACATTAGCTAAATTTCCATATTTTAATTAACGTTGTAAGAGTTTCATTTTAAGAATGCTAATACTTTTGATTATGTTGGCTCGTTTTGAAGAATTTCTGGTGGACCATTTGATTATGTTGGCTCGTTTTGAAGAATTTCTGGTGGATCATGGTTAAATTATGGCTACCATGTTGTTGTTTTGAATTGTTGGGACGGTGTAATATTGCCTTTCTCATTTGTGTTCGAAATAGTTATTTATATGTCTTGTTGTACCCAAAGATTGTATGGATTTGTTGGGTTGCTATAGGTTAACCCAACATATGTACGGATTGTATCAATTGTATATAGAAAAGCAGTAGTCTATAAGGCGACTTTTTGAAAGTCTTTAGGGCGGATCTTTCCGGTCAAAATCTGGCAGCAATTTATTGGAATCCCATGTTTGATAGCTAGTTTTTGCACAATCAATGGCTTCCAGGTGTTTTTCAGGTCTTTCAGGGCGCTGAATCCAAATATGCAATTAAAAAACCATTTTAACTTCTAAAAATCAAGATTTAACCTCATTTCTTCCGCCGGATTCCATTACCGGAATCTCTAAAAAATCGCATTATAAACAAATCCTATAGAAAATAAATTTAAATTACTTCTGCATTAATATTAATATAAAGCTTCTGAAAAATACTTACCTCTTTATTTTCTTCTACGAAAGCTTTTTTTTTTAAACTTCATTTTCAGGTCTTCTTGGGAGTAATCAAGCTTGTTCTCGGGAAATATATTCCATACTTACCTATATAAATTTTGTCGCTAAAATTATCAAAATAGAGATCAAGAAGAACTCAAAATGAACAGGTGTCCGTCCTGGTTGCGGAGTGACGATATAACTACAAATCGGTGGAAAAGAAACGATGATAGGTGTAAACGTGGCGAATCATCCACCGCAACAGAACTGTCTGTTACCCAACTGAGGTGTCGGATTAATTACGAATTGCATCCAACGGAAGTCGCTGTTAGCCAAGTGAAATTGTGGATTAATGTTCAACTACATGTATGTCATTCGCCGGTTTTCGGGCTTTATATATATCGGCAATGACGCCGCTCCTTTTCAACTTCCCGTGTTCTCCCTCTGTTCTTCAGCGGCTGCGCAAACAATTTAATTTACAGCGAGCAATTCGCGGGTTTTAGCCATGCAGATTTGGGATAAGATCTATTTTTTTTAACGAAGCTAGCAAATTCCTTATTACTTTTATGAAAGCGATTTGCTTAGTAATTTCCCACCTTAATATAACTTACAATTTTATTATTATTATTAATACTTGAACAGAAAATACAAAAGAGAAATCTTCTTATTAATAAATGTTATCCATACTTAAATATATAGTAAAATCTAACTTATATTACAGTAATGATATTTTTTTCCAAAATTTATATGTTTTAGAGTTTTTATATTAATAAATGTTATCCATAAAAATCTAACTTATATTACCGTAATGGATATTTTTTTCCAAGCTTTATATGTTTTAGAGTTTTTATTCATAATTTATATTTGATTAAATTTTGATCTCTATTACTTAAAAGTAGTTTTTCATGATATATGTGAATTCAACACCCTTAAAAACTTTTGGGATTCCAACAAATCCCTATCACATTCTAAACAAATTAAATAAAAAAATGTATCCGAAAACCTCCAAAACTTATAACATATAGAGTACCATTTTTTTAATAATAATGAAGTATTTTATTATGATATTCTAATTTGCATTTAATGTACAAGTACTTTATAAAAAAACAAAAAAATAAAAATAAAAATAATGAAAATGCAACTTTGAGCCATGGACAATCAACTATCCAAAAACTAGGATGTACACAGTCCTAGAAAAATGCACCACAAATTACCATTAAGATGGAGAACCATGGGGTATTAAGACACAATGCATTACCTTTATGATGCAGAATGAGGAAAGGGGTAACTGATGGTCTCAGGATTTAGTGGGGTGGCTAGCCCCTCAATCCCACTATTTATTTGATTTTCCACTTGGGTACAATTGCACAAGAGTTTTCACTCAAGGAACCTTTGACATATTGTGTTAGTGGCATATTAAAAAATACCTTTAATTTGACTACATATTGGAAAATTTACTTCTAAAATTCACATTATTTAACCCTCTACCAATATGAACTCAATACACACTCCCAATTTAAAACCCCTACTTTCAGTAGATATTATAAGTATCTATTTTTTCATTAACATTTTTTATACCTTTTATATTTTTCTTTAACTTTGGGCTCCATTTTTTATATCTGCCAATATAAAACCCCTCTCCCCCCTGTATATCCCCAATATATTATGTCATTTTTTCCTCAACAAATATTCCCCAATATGAACCCACTTTCTATGTTATTGCTCTTCCAGTGAAGCCCCCCAATATGAACGCACATGGTATGGTATTTCTCTCCAAGTGAAGCCCTACTGCAATTACATTATATTGAAAAATACCTTGCAACAATATATTTTGTCCATTAATTCTAACAATACTAATACTTCTTTTTTTTATTACTAGGTTAAGGTGGGCCTTGAGATGCATCTAAGCCATCAAAATCACCCACACAGTCTTACCAACCCTTAGCATGACTAGTCTTTTTCCCACGAAGTTTTAAACCCAATGAGCTTTACACCAGTCTACTCTAAGCCCCATGAGGTTTTTAAAGTAAATTTTGAAAAACCATGTCAATTTATTTTTTAATTGGGCTCATTGATGTGTTTATTTTGAAATATAGGGCTTTAGAATTTCAATTGTTATTATTATTACGTAGATGTAATTATCAATGATTATTAGGTGGATAATAAGAATTTAACCTGCATGAAATATTCTAGAATGTTCTTAGTACCATTCACATATCAAAAGTTGAAATTCATTTTAAAAGTAGTTTTTTCCTTTCTAACACTTTAATTAAATTGAATAATTAAAAAAATGTCACATGAATAAGTTACATGAAATAAATTATGGTTTTTTAGACATGTAGCATTGATATACCATGGTATTGGTCCCTGGTATTATAGCAAAATATATTTACAAATTAAGACTTTCCACCATAAAATAGAGGATGTATATATTTTTAACTAACTAACCATTTTTATAACCAACATAGTTCCATCATAACTTCGGATCTATCAATAATATTTCTTCAAGTTTTGTGTTAAAGAAAAAGGTCTACACCTTGATCCCTCTCGGCCCTTCATAGATCCATAGATGAGCCTTAAAAAATTTATACACATAAGTTATAGTTTAGATCCATAGATGGACCTATGTTGATTTAATATTTTAGCCTATTATTATTATTGGAGTTGTAATTTAATATAATAGTCTTAAAAGCTTCATACAAATAGGTTATAATTTTTTTTACTTGAAACATGTGGATGGTTGAATTTCTCTTGGATCACAACCTTGACCCTTAAATTATAATTTAATATAAAGGTTTTAAAAACTAAATAAACATATAAATTGTATTATTTTTAAAGTGAAACAAGATAGTTTGAATTCTTAATGGATCATCTTGGATCACAACACTCAATACACAACTTGTTTAAAGTGTTTTTTTATGTACATGCAGCTAATGTATGAGTTATGTCACCAAACATGTCCCTCCATGTCTGCCTCCAAACTTCTGTGAAAGCATAGTTTAGTTATAGGATAGAAGTGTATGTGTAATGTACAAATGTTTGTCAACATTTTTAAATGTTAGCTTAATTAAAGAATAATAAATAGTCAAACTTCTTGGAATGTGTAATTTAATTATAGGGTAGAAGTGTAGGTGTAATGTCAAAAAGTTTGTCAACGTTTTTAAATAAAGAATAATAAATAGTTAAATGTAATATCATGGATTAGTAAATGTTCGCTCAATTAATAATAAATAGTTAAAAATAATAAAAAACCCTTGGTATGAGTTCAAACATTTAAATGTTTCCTCAATTAATAATAAAAATTTAAAAAGTAATATAGAGCCCAATAGTACAATGAGTGTAAAAATTTAAATGTTGACTCACTTAATAATATAAAGCTAAAAATAATAAAACTTAATTTTATTATATATATTAATATATATATATATATATATATATATATATATATATATATATTATATATATATATATATATATATAATTAATAATAATAATAATAAACAATTTTTTAGGTAAAAGAAAATCATAAATTATATATTCATATTAAACATATAAACATATAATTAGTAGATATAAATTAAGATCCATTTTATTTTATAAATTAAAATAATGATTCCATAACCATATTTAAATTTAATTAATAAGCACATAAAAAATTAATACTTACAATATGTCAAGATTCTTAACCATGGATATTCTACCCCATTTTATCATTGAAATTATTACGTCATAAGGTGTTGCCTTGGAAACAACTCCCCTCCCTACCACCTGGGCAGTTTTGAGCCATTAATTTTGATGTTAGACAATTGAAATAACCTCAACCATGGGAAAATCAAGACCAGTATTACAGTTACAATTCAAATGGATAATCAAATCTAAAACATAGAAATAATGGAATAACAAAACCCAATGCAGCAAACAAGAGCCCCTTTGTGTTTATCATGTGTTGCGAAAGTCCATTGTGGCTCATGTGCTATCCAATAAGTGTGTGTAGCTGGGGAAGTTCGTTGTAAATTACCTACTCGACTCATGAATTTGTTTAGAAAGAAGTCATGGATTTAGCAAGGATGCAAAGCAAGGAGGTCATGTAAGCAATTTTAGGGATGCTACAAACAAAGCTGCATTTGAAGCAATTGTGGAAACTAACCCTCAATGGTTGTTAGGTTTGTCATCTACCCCAAGTTTTTCTTTTTCTTTGCCATGGGTATGGTAGACTTCTCTGTTTCTAATGATATTTAGTTTGCTTTACGTAAAATGGAAATGAGTCATAGATACTGTTATTAAAATGTTGGGTTTTCAAATTGTTAAAGACCTAGATGTATTTTGTTGTACATTATATGTGTAATTATTTTGGGTGTGAGCTCATTAAATATCCCTCTGATTTTGATTTTGTAATCAGTGTCATAGGGCAAGACAAGTGTTGGGAGAATCTCTGGTATCCATGAGATCAAGGTAACCCTACTTTTGCCACATTCAAGATCTATTGAATCAAACCGAACTACCGAATTCCAACAACCCCAAAATGATCATGTTTGCCAAGCTAAGGGTTATCGATGAGACCAGGGTAACCCTGCTCTTGATGCATTCAAGATCTGTTGAAGAAAACTAGACTACCGAGTTCCAACAACCTAAAAATGATTATGTTTGCCAAGCTAAGGGTAATTTGTCTTTAACTTTTAGTTCGATCCAAGGAAATGTGATAGAAAGAAATCATTATGTGTCTAATTTTGTGTTGGGTACTTTTGAGATTGGGTACAATTAGTGGGTACCACAACAATGTTCTTAGCTTGCAAATATGAAGAAATATGGTCTCTAGAGGTAGGTGACTTATTGAATATTGATATCCACAAGGATGGATATAATGAAACCTTTACACGGTTACACACACAAGCACACTATTAATATGGGAACAACAATCTGTTCTCCTGGAGAAGAATATCATTTTTTATTGTCTTTTGAATGTCTAAGAACTCATTCATACTTGCTAGAAATCAATGGCTTTGTATGCATCTCTGCAAAAGAATATACATCAAAATGATTAGTGCCCATGGTAATTAACTCCAACCAATATCTTTGTTTTTTCATTGGATTTCAACGTAGTCTCCAGTGGGAAGTTTGACTAATAAATTGATAATAATGTTTGTCAAGAACGTACAATATTAAATCAACTGAAATTCAATATTAATGTTCCCACTCCATAAGTATTCTTTATCAGGTTTTTGAAGGCAGCTAGTTCCAAAAAAGAGGTACATTCCACTGTTTTTTACCTGTTGTTGAATGTTCATCTATTACCCTGATCAAACCTTATTTTTAAGAGATGTATTTTCTTCATTGTGTTCTTCATAATCAGCGGCTATATTGAATAGCCAAAATGCCTCACATGAAAAATCGGGCATTCTTTTTGGTTGGCTTGTCATTGCTTCATTACATAAGCATCACATACAATCCATAAATTCTTGTTGTTGCTCTAGTCTACACTGCTCAATGCACTTTGAAGAAGAGTTCAACTTGGATTAAAACATTTATCCTTCACACTAGCTACTTTGAAGCAGACCTTAGGTAAATCTTCCAGTTTTTAAGTCAAGTATTCATATAAACTACTACATAACCAATGAACCAAACATACGTTATCATGCCAAATCTTCTTAATTCCACTAGTGTTGAGGACAAAGTTGTATTGAGAAGCGAGAAGAACGAAGCCATTTTGTTAAGTGGGGGACCTCATTACTTATTGAGTGGGGTTGAATCAGTGGATAATAGGAAATGAACTGCCTATTGATAATATTAGAGCCTGCCCAAAACTATCAAGAAGTGAACTACGATTTGGACGGAGCATAACTGTGATTTACTTTACCCCTTCCTTCACTATTTAATTGATGCTCTCTCGATATCACTGCAATTAGATATACATTTCCATGATATCGATGCAACTTTTGTTGATAATTCCTTCTCTCGAGGTCTGAAGGTAAGAGGACTTACTTAATTTTTTATGTTATATAGTGGAATATGATTTTAGAACTATATCCCCTTTGGAACTGAGGGAAAATAATGATTACGAACACCCCCTCTAGAATGCAATAATGTAAATAATAGTTCCAAACACTCCAATTCAAAATGTGATGATAGCAAATATGAACAAAGATGCCAACTTAGAGCCATACACCTATTAATAAACTCCTGAGAGGAATTGAATCTCAGCCAACTGAAGATTTTATCCCCTTTCCAATTGAAGCAAAATAACGATTCCAAACACCCCCTCACATAATGCAATAATGTAAATAATGATTCTGAACACTCCAATACGGGATGTGATGATAGAAAATATAAACAAAGAAGCCAACTGAGAGCTTGATATCTATTAATAAACTATTGTGAGGAACTACATCTTAGTCAACTGAAAATGGTCTAGAAAAGCTAAATGTCATTGAAGCATGTGCTCTTGACAAAGCCTTGGAAAAGACAGATGTGGAGGACTCATGTCTGGTTTGACATGATTTAAAAAACTGAAAGGTGAAGGATGCACATGAAGATGAAAAGGTTATGTCAAAGATAAATGATGCACATTTGGGGCCTGTCAAACAACTTCAACACCAGACTCAAGAGGATGCTTTCTTAGCCCAACATGGGCAGTTGAAAAAGGAGACATGAGATGTTCGTAAAGATAAAGAACATGCATCTAAGGACACTGAAGGAAGCATCAAAGTAGTGAGAAGGTTGATTTAGCAGAAAATATTACCAAGAGGAGTATAATTGAATCTGAAAATGATGAAACGAAGTCTATGAGAAACAAAAGGAACGAATGAATAAATGATGGCACAAATTGAAACACCGATGAGTGTACATATTCAAACCCTAATGCTTGTACGAGGCAAAAAAAATTGTATTCATATTTCCAAATATTTGATATTTGTATTAACTCTTAGTCTATTTCACTTGATTAATTTTGATCTTGAAAGGATATTTAGTCATATCTATTATGGCTATGGAACTCATATTTATCAGAATCCTTATTTTCTATAAAATGAACTCTGGTTTCTATGAACCTCATAACAACAATAAAAAACAACATTGTTGCTTTCCGCCACCTAAAAATTTGGGGATCATGTCTTTGGTAGACAATACTAGAATTGTCATTTTAGATGTTCATCACATTACAATTTAAAGACATGAATTCATTAATCATACCATTATAGATAGGCTGAGAGGAAAGAAATAATACGACATAAATCTAGTTTGTTTTTAAATAATTCTCTATTCTATGAAAATATAAGCCATAAAATTCTCAATCTTGTGTATTTATGACAAGAGTATCAATAAATTTGACTGAAGGGTCCTCAAAAGTGTTTGATATGGACTTATTCTTTTTCCACATTTAAACCTTTGTTGTTTGATGTTTAGAATTTGCAAGTTGTTATCATTTTTATTGCATTCTCGTGTTTTCTTAGTTATCCTCATGGGTTTCCATCTCGTTGCTCCACTTTGTGGTTCCCTTGTTGTAGCTATTGGTTGATGCAGAAAAAGCTTCCACTTTGCAAAAGGGAAGAATTAAAATTAGGCATTGGATTCCATCTATGATCTCCAACTACCAGACATACTTTTTCGCAGCTATGCAAGATAAGAAAGAAGTTAAAAAAATTCAATTTTCTTCAGAAAATCCATGTTTGCATGTGTGGCACTAGGATCAGTTTGTAGGAATTCTTTTATATGATCAAGATGGGTATATGTAGATATCTTTAGTGCATTGGAAGTAGTGGTAAGTACCTTATAATGTTAAAATGCCTTGTCAATATGATTAATACAAGAATGTGTGAATTGTCACATGGACTGATAATTGAACGTTTTAGTCTATTCTTATGTTTAGAGTTCTTTAAATTTCCTTAATTGAACTTTTTATTCAATCAGTTATTTCAAGGTTGATTCAGTGTGTCTATCGAGGATTCATTTTGAAACTTAAGAACATCAAAAGAATTTCGAACCTCCAATTTATACGAATGACCAAGCACCTACCTTGTACCAGTTTTAGTTTCAGCTCCTTGATGTTACCAATCAATAAGAAATTTTGTAATGGGATAAATTTTAGGTTCTAATCCACAAAATATTTTGTCCCTTGGGATCCAAAGAAAATGATCTTGCACAACAACCACAATTTAGGCAATTTACTAGGTGTCTCTTAAATTGGAAAGGAGAGATTCATATGAAAGTTTGAATCCCTTGAATAACTCCATTTCAAAACTATTTCGTCATCTCAATTATCATTTTAGCTATTCATAACACTAAATTTAGAGTTGATTATTCTATTAGAGTAGCTGTATGTAAGTCCCCTCATTCCTCTAAGCATGCTTATTGATTACTTAAGCTCACGATTGTTAATGAGATTTCTATTTCTGGTTCTTTGACAAATGATTGACTTATCCATGCTAGATTTCATGTTTTTAATTGATTACCCAAATACAACAATGTCAATGTGATTATTTATTATTTTCTATTATTTGACAAATCAGGGACTTGTAGATAACATATTTGCCTTATAGTGCTATTGTTATGAATATGTTGAAAATGTATAACTTATATAGTCATTGCAAACTAATGTGTTGGGAGTGGAGTTTACATCCAGAAATATGTATCCTAAACGGAGTGTTTCGTTGATAATTGTCGAATTTGGTAATGTTTATGAATTATATGATTCTAATCAGTCCAACAACAACAAGGGCATAAAAGTGGATGATAGTTTGCTTTAAATAAATTAATCTGAATGATTCCCTAGTCTTTAAAATTATGTAGAGGTGGCTTCATTTTGTTTACATTCAAGGTTTCTCCACTTTACCCCTACGCCAAAGGTGAAATGTAAGATAAAGGTATGAGCCCTCGAGATATTTCCAAGAACTTTTGTGATTTCTTACATGAAAATACTTTTCTTTAAGGGAAATAATTTTCGGAATTTCTAGAAAATATATGGATCTCAACTATCTATTTCTTAGTTTTTCATTTGTAATCTCTGCTCAGATTTACCACCCCAATATTGACTTGGAAGGAAAAGTGTGCCTCAATATTCTTGGAAGGAAAAGTGTGCCTCAATATTTTGTGTGAAGACTGGAAGATTGTCCTAAATATCGACATTATCATTTATGGGTTGGATCATCTCTTCATACTAAGTTACCTGATTTCTACAAAATTTCAATCACAACATATTACTGATTATAATATGTCCGATTACAAAGCATTTGCACTTGTCTTTTGAAGATTCTGGCACTACCTACTATTATGATATCTCTAGTATAGGGAGTTTTTTTTGAGTTATTGTTTTCAATTCTATTAAAATATAGTATTTACATTAAAATATAGTACTTAACATGGTGAGTGTGATCTTGATTGCATCAACCAAATCATGATGATCCCCTTAACCAGGAACTTCTTGACACATTTGTCAAAACTTGAGAGTAGTTTGATCTTTTGTCTTGCGTGCAGGTTATATGGATTACAGGAGTGAGTCAAGCGACGGGTAATTGATTGATTGTGTTTTTGTTTCTTCTTGGTTGATTCCAAGACCATTAATAGGAAAGATTTTTTTTTATGAAAATAGGTAAAAAAGGTTGTAAAAATTCATAGAAACTCCTTTATATATGTTGAAGGAAGATGCAAAATGAGAGAATGAGAAGAAAGATGATTAAATTTTTTAAAATTAGAAATAAAATGAAGAGAAATGTTTGTTATGTAGAAATATGCGGAGAGTAAATGCTTTCATCTAACAAATGGGTATCATTGCTTCTATTACCGATGAAAATCCTACTTCAGTGCCATGTGTGGATGATGAGGAGAGGCTCCAAATTGAGGATGGAGATTTTTCTTCTCTGAAGTTAAAGGTACGAGTGATATTAATGATGGAAAGCCAAGAAGAGTGATGAATGTTAGACCATATTATTTCCACATGCAAGAAGACACCACTAAATGTATCAACAATATCCATATATATCATTCCTAATTTTTATAGGTTAATTATGCAAAGTTTAAATCCCAGACTTTATTATTTCCACCTACAATAAGACACCACTAAATGTATCAACAACATCCATGTATATCATTCCTAATTTTTGTAGCTTAATTATGCAAAGTTTAAATTTCAAAGTTTTTGTGAGTTTAAATTTTTACTTCTTTCTTCTATGCTACTCTTTCCTCCAATGATACTGCCTTGGACATTTCCTTTGTAACATGTGGTACAATTTCTAGTTAAATTGTAAATAGGATTTGTTTCAATACCATGGCTTGTCAATACCACATACCCAAAAACCATAACTTATATCACAATCAAAATATTTTATAAAAAAATGACAAGATTCTTAACCATGAATATTCACCCCCTCTTTGTCATGGATATTATTAACTTCCTAATACGTTTTGTTACAATACCATGGGCCAATACCATGGATTATCAATACCACATGCCCAAATACCCTAACTTATTTCACAATCAAAATATTTTATAGATATTTTTAGTTTTATTTAATTTTATAACATTTTTTTAATTAAATCTAAAAAAAATGTTATAATTATTTTTGAGGTATATCTAAACCCTCTATCGTCACAACTACTCAAAATATTCCCACAAAAATTAAATCAAGGTTTTAATAAAATTAAAATTGAGAATACTTTTTATACATAGATGTGAAATTTATAAAATATAAATAGTTGTATTAATAACTAGAATAGATCCATATTAACTAAGGATCCAACTTATGAGAGTAAGCGAAGTGACTAACAAGGATAGAGGAAATATAACACATTATTATTTATGTTTTTCATTATTTTATTTTCTTTGACATGATTAATCCAAAATTTAGGTTAAATGTTTACAACCAATTAAGGTTTTTTTTTTTTTTAGATAATTTATTAAATACAATAGGGTGGGATCAAATTTAAGAGAGAGAGAGGGGAAGGAAGAGAGAGCGGAGGGGGGAGAGAGAAGGAGAGAGGGAGGGAGAGAGATGGAGGTAGAGGGGGAAAGACATGGAGGAAAGAAAAATAAAAAATAGAGAGATAGAGGTGTAGAGAGAGAGGGAGAGACAAAGAAGAGTTAGAGAAAGAGTGACGTAGAGAGGAGAAGTAGGAATAGAGAGAGAAGGGGAGGAGAGATACAAAGAGATAAGGGAAAGAGAGAGAGAGGGAGACACAAAGATGGAGGGGAGATAGGGAAGAAGAGAGGGAGAGAGATAGTGATAGATTTGGATTGTAGAGAGAGAGAGAAAGAGAGTGATGGGGGGCGGTGAGACAATGGGAGGTGTGATAGAAATAGGGAGAGATGAAGGAAGAGAAAGAGGAGAAGAGAGATAGAGAGGGAGAGAGAGATGGAGTTGGAGGGGGGGAGAGGGAGGCAAGAAGAAATACATATAGAAGGAAAGGTGGAAAGAGAGAGGGAGTGATAAGGGAGAGATGGAGAGAGAATGGGAGAGGGAGGAGAGCAAGAGGGGGGAGAGAAAGAGAAAAAGGATGACAGACATAGGGAGATAGAGATATAGTTGGAGGGCGGAGAGAGGGAAGAAGAGAGAGGGAGGGAGGAAGAGAGATATATATGGAGAGGTGAGATAGAGGGGTCAAGGAAGGATAGAGGTAGATATAAATATAGATCATGGCAGAAGAGATAGGGAAAAAGAGAGAAACATATATAGAGAGGGATAGGCAGAGAGAGAGAGAGTGTTTGGGGATAAAGAGTATAACATGTTCAACTTTGAAAAAAAAACCTTTTACATTTCTTGCAAATTACTAACCTTATCTAAACATAGTAAATTACCCCACGACATTATTCATTGCTAATACATTATGTAACCATTTATATGTCAAATAAAGGAAACACATATGTAGGAATAAGTACTAATCCATGAGGGTTGTAAGCTTTCCTAATGTTCATGACTTTGGTCATCTGCGTTCCTCATATCACATATGATGTACTTTTTACCTTAAATGCAAAGTATCACAAAGTGATGTTTCACATCCCTAGGCGCTATATTGAAGTTAAGAATTATATGGTGGACAGTTTGATCTTCTTCCTGCGCGCTGAGCTACACCTTAAAACCTTCCCGAACCCTAATATGCTTACATGTTTCCTTCTACACAGTTGATTTGTCAAGCTGGTCATCTGACGGTCTTTCAATGACAGTAATTCGCACTCTGTAGGGTTCGGGAATCGGTGTGCAATACCTCCACCTTTCATGGATTTGATTTTCTTTTTTTTCGTAAGGTAATCCCACTTCATAGATTCTCTTCGTTGCTACTAAAGGTTTTTGATAGTCGGTAACCTAGGTTTCTTCTGCTACTCACAGGGTTTCATGCCGTTAGGGTTCCATTTGGGCCAAATTCGTCACATAAAGGGTTTCCTCAAGGAAACAACTAGTCACACATTCCTCCAGGAGGAAAGCACGTGATCTTTTTTCAGTTCTAGGCCAAGCTTTCACTAGTTACATGTATTGTAGTATTAATGGCCCTTTTGATAATTTGGGTTCTCTTTTGGCAAGGTTATCTCTCAAAGCCAACCCATTTCCCCGCAGGTTTTGTAAATGCTCCCCAAGTATATGTATTTTTGTTCTTGCTCCATTTGGTAGCGTGAGCATACCATTGGTTTTATGAATTATTTTTGCTTTGTCCCATTACAGGTTGGTTTATCGGCTATACTCCAACTTCTTCATGTTTCTTTGAATGTTTCCAAGATTAGGAGCAACGAAATTACGCTAACCTCTCCACCTGTTCTTCTCCTGTCATTTTCTTATAACCATATACCATTCCAATGTGGTATTTTGGGCAGAGTTACACAATTGTTCTCAGATTTCTTTCCTTATGGCTATGGACAGATTAAAAATAGTTTCCTCTCCTCAGTCTTATGAGGACGGTGAATGTCTTTTATCTATTTTGTTTCTTTGGGTGCATCCTCATTATGTTGTTGTAGTTATATGTTGTTCAAGGAAATAATCCGCAAATGAATTTTGTCCAAAGTGTTTGTCAATTTGTACAACAATAGTTAACTTCATGGGTTTTGTAACACCAGCTATATATTAGCTTATGAGGGTGTAGTGGGTTAATTCAGTTGTAATAATTTTATGATTTCTTCCTATTTGCCAATATATGAATTTTTTCAATGTAATCATTACTCATTCTCAGTTATATATATATATATATATAGTTACAGACATATTTTTTTGGTTGAGCTTTAGCTTTCGATCTTCTGTTACACACATATGTATATAATTATTTTTTATAGCATCTCTTTCTGTTGTATGAAACCTTGTTATATATTTGTGCATTCAATTATTTATTTTCATGACTTCTGGATTATTCGTGCCCGTTAATTATTTATTTTCATAACTTCTCGATTACTACTCATTTCCATAAATGGATTCCAAGGAGTTCCAGACAAGTCAGCAGGTTGCTGGTTAATCCGACCGACTCATGGACTAAACGAGTTCCCATGCAACCATTTTTCCTCGTAAGGATAATTTCAACTATTCCCATTTCCATTTATAGGTTGCTATGTATATTCGCAGAATAAATGTTCTTGATAGAGCAAATATAGCACATGATTCTTTTATTTTTTTCATTATTCTATTTTTTAAGATGATTAATTTAATATAGGTTTAATGTTTACAACCAATTGAGTTGTTTTTTTCTTGAGATACTCTATTAAATACAATAAGGTGGGATCAAATTTAAGAGAGAGGGGGAAGGAAGAGGAGGAAGGGAGAGATGGGTGATATTCATATAGTTGGAGAGAGAGGGAGTGATGGGAAGAGAGAGAGAGGTGAGAAAAAAAGAGGGCGAAATATTCAACTATTTATACATCTAAACTTTTATAATTCACAAGCTAGTGTTTTAAGTTTAATTAAAATTTTACATAGAAATTACATAAAAATTTATACTTAAGATACAAAATGTCGTTAAATTGTCTTAATGACAACTAAATTTAGTATTCCTCTGCAACTCAACTATTCCTCTGCAACTCTACTATTCCTTTGCAATGCGAACATTAAGAAGAACACACCACCCACATAATTCTATTACAACAATAATGTCCAAGAAACAAGAAAAGAAGAAGCTAAGCTTCTCTATCAAATATAAATATGAAATTTGGCAAGTATGTTACTGGTCTGAGCATCCACCCACGTAATTCTATTACAACAATAATGTCCAAGAAATGAGAAGAGAAAAAGCGAAGCTTCTCCATCAAATATAAATATGAAATTTGGCAACTATGCAAGTGGTCTTCGCATCCATCATCATCGCAACCATTTTAGAATCTACCCACCGCACCTGTTTTAACATTCGTTTCTAGAAACAATAATCACTAACAAATGGTAGAAGTAGTTTTTGAGTCGAACTAGTGGTACACAATCTTTTTTCAAATTATTTATTCTATAAATAAATTTTTCTTTCATTAACCTTTAGTAACTTTCATCAAAAATAACTTTTAATAAACTTCATCAAGAATAACCTTTACTAACTAATTTCTAGTAACTTTTATGAAGAATAAACTTTAGTAACTTTAATTAGGAATAACCTTTACTAACTCTCATTGGGAATCTATGATTTTGTAGTTACATTCAATTTTATTTATATCTGTATATCTTTCATTAATCTCATTTTGTAATTAAATTAAATTTAATTTTTTTTTTTGCATTTTTTTCATTAACCTTTGCCAACTTTCATCATGAATAACCATTAGTAAATTTCATGAAGAATAACATTTAGCTAGTTTCATGAGGAATAACTTTTACTAACTTTCACCACAAATCTATGATTTTATAATTAAATTTTTTCTTATTTTTAAGTAAAGACTAATTCTATTAGTTTCATGAGGAATAACTTTTACTAACTTTCACCACAAATCTATGATTTTATAATTAAATTTTTTCTTA
The DNA here is from genome assembly GCA_000404065.3 of Pinus taeda. Lineage (NCBI taxonomy): Eukaryota > Viridiplantae > Streptophyta > Pinopsida > Pinales > Pinaceae > Pinus > Pinus taeda. Next base: position 86,359 of record APFE031063417.1, read on the forward strand.
TTTCTAAGTAAAGACTAATTCTATTAATAAAAGTAAAAAATTCAGTTATAATGCGGTCAAGACCTCAGAGGAGGTCCAAGACTGTCCAGCAAGACAAACAAACTGTCCCAGGGTTGGGATTAACCAAATACAAAAGCCTAGGGCTATATAGAGAGAACTGGCTAGAGTGATAGACCTCAGAAAAGGACAGATGATAAGCTATGACCATACTATCTGAACTGCCCAAATATTCATGAGCAAAATTACAGAGCCAAAATCTTGAAACTATAATAGAACTACATGCCTGACGCAGAAAGACATTGACAGAAGCCATATAGGCATAACAAAATGGACTAAAGAGCAGAGAGAAGAGCAGGGAAGTATACATGGCCCAGGAGTCTTCAAGCAGAAGTATCATGTTCCGGAATTTCCTCCTGCACGGGGCAAGGATAGCCCATCCACGTGTCATCAAAATTATCCTTAATAGCCGAACCGTTGCCATCTGGAGGAGCTGTCAACTGTTGAATGCTATCAGAACCACTCGCCGGGTGAGCAGAGGTTGGGACATCCTGTTGATTGTCGTCTGGAAGCTTGGAGACATCAATGTCATTTCCTCCAGCATGCAAATCTCCACAATTGAACCAAAAACCAACATCTTCCCCCTACTGCACACTTTCTCCCTGAGACTGTGTTTTTGAGGTGTTCACTGCAACAGTGGGTCGAGCTTCTTCCTCCGAGAAAATTACCGTAATGTTGGCCGAGAGAACAGGTTGATTGAGGCGACTGTGAAATGTGAAATGGGTGGTTTGAAAAGAGTTGTGCGGGAGAGGCCTGCGAGTATCTGAGGTAGGGGAAGCTGAAGCCAGAGAAATAACAGGCAGAGGAGCACGCTGAGAGCACCCACGGCCTCCACGACCGCTACCTCGACGACGCACCATTGTCAAAGTAACAGGGCAGCTTGGAGGGGATGAAGAGCAGGACGAAGCAAAGCAGATGTCGGTGTGAGGGTGCCTGTAATGCTTTAAGAACCAGACATTCAGTGCCACCTTCGAAGCATTGCAAGGATGCGAAACCGGAGGCAGTTGAATGGAGGGAGGCCAGAGGTAAATATTAACAGAGAGATCTGAGGTAGCCATTAAAGGAATACCAAGTGAAATGTCTCGAACCCACTGCACGTTCAATTCCGCATGGAAATTGATCTGCAAGGACTTAATATAATCCATTTCCATCCGCGGGAGGGCTTGGTTAGGTGTGTTGTCCTGCCATCTGTAACACAGAGCCATCATAAATATTGCGTTAATGCACCCGCATCCGGGTGGATTTTACAATTACATTCAATTTTATGCATTTCAAAAATTATAAAAGTGAAATTTATATGATATTGTTAGAATGGTGAATTGTAATGAAATTTATTGACTATTGTTCATAATAGATTGAAGTGTCCATTATGATAGACTTATTCTTTATAAAATTAACTAAATTTTACTAAAAATTTTACAATACTTGTAAACTCAATCTTGGCAAATGTTTCCTCCTTGGCTTTTCCCTTATTCTTTATAAAGTTAACTAAATTTTATGAAAAAATGATCAATTAACTTTTACAACTTTTTCACACAGCGGGCAACACTAGTAAACTCAATCTTGACACGTATTTCCTCCTTTGTTTTTCCCTTACTCTTTATAAATTTAACTAAGTTTCACGAAAAAATGATCAATTAACTTTTACAACATTTTAACACTATGCTTGTAAACTCAATCTTGCAACATGTTTCCTATTGCACTTGTAAACTCAATCTTGGCAAGTGTTTCTTCCTTTTTCCCTTATTCTTTATAAATTTAACTACGTTTCACGAGAAAAAAATGATCAATTAAAGTTTACAACCTTTTAACACAACAAGCAACACTTATAAACTGAATCCTAAACTCAATGCTGCCACGTGTTTCCTCTTGTTTCTT
>APFE031063461.1:0-27206 GCA_000404065.3 Pinus taeda
AAACCGGCCGGTTCCGTCCTAAACCGGCCGGTTTTTCACCGGTTAGGACAAAAACTGGGCGAAAGGGCAGGTCTGACCGGGTTTTTTGGCCGGTTCTGACCGGCGGCCTTGCTAACCGGCCGGTCAGACCGGTAACCGGTTTTTGTGAACAGTTTTTAAAACACTGGTTTCATGGCTGTTTTAGTTTGCTGATTTAGAACGACAGTGGGACTGAATGCTATATTGTTTTAGCATGCTTAATGAGAATTTAAGATCTGACTTGTGTTATATTTCCACTGTAATTGAAGTAATTTTCAGATCTGTGTATTTAAATAGATCTTTCCCAAAGGTCTGCTGAAATGATCTATGCTTGAAGTCCATGCAGTGTTTACATACTTGAATTTGCATAGAAGTAATGGTGAGCAGATTTGAAGTTCCTTGCAAGGCTGTTGAAAAAGTTAGTTTCATCACCAATGTTGTAAACTCTATGATGTATATCCGACGCCTCATAGAAATGAGTTGCAAATTTCACATCAGGGAGATTTTTTAAATTTTTACAACTTTCTCTCTCCACCTGCTTTCTTGCTTCTTGAAAAGTAAGGCAGGTAAATCGACTCCACTTGTCATATTATAATTTATAAATCCCCGATGTATTCATCCTTAAGTAATCAAGACCATTGGTCTTTTAATTTACTTTGCATCTCAAGTTTTGGTTTGTTCCCCAATGACTTAAGAATGTACACAATATAAGAAATATTTGCACACCTACTAATGCATCCATTTTTTCAAAGGGACCTTTGCCTTGAGCTACCATTTTACAAAATCCAGATGTTGCCATAAAAGCATTAAGTACAATATTTAATGGGGATGTTACACTCTTGCATGGCATCGTTGTATCAATACATGAAAGATATGACTTACACCGGTTTAACTATATAATTGTAATTTGTGAGTCAAGGAAAGAGGCAAGTATACAGCAATTTCAGACATCAACATGCCTACGGCCTATTAATCGTGAGTACCTCAGATGCTAACAATTGTAGAGGGAATCGGGGAAAAAAAGATGAATTGACTTTCACCATGAATGTATGTCTAAAGAAAAGCAATCAACTTACAAAACCACTTGTTTGCGGTTGCCTTCGAGTGAAATTTAGGTCAACTTTCAAGCAATAGCATAATTGTTGTTCGACGTAGAAAATGGTCCGGTTAAATTTCACCAAGTAATTGTAAATGTCAGTGAATACAAGGAAGAACAGCATCTCGGTGTTACGACAAGAATCTAAAGGCATTAAGTGTCCCGTAAAACAGGAAATGCTCTTATAAGCCAATGTTTTATGACAATGAAGCAATTATTGAGCAAAACCAAAAGCCACCTAACTTGTACTCCCAAAAAGAACCAACATAATTTCTACTGGTTAGAGATGTGAAATGATCCAACGAAATATATAAGCTTCGTTGCCAGAACTTATAGGAAAGTGATATTGTACGGCATCCAATTGCTGTGTTCATGCTGGGCCATCACAAATTCTTGGATTCAAATTTGGCAGTGGCCTATTCCCACGATAATCAACAAAGAGCAGACCAGATAATTTCTCAATTCTCGACAATCCCTGCAAATATATCTATTTCAACTTATGCCCATATGATCATCCAAATTTCTACGAAATAATCTTACTGAGAATAGGTTCCGTGACATGAGAAGAGATAAAAGCTTGCCTGGATGGACAAACCCTGCATACCCATCATGGATTGAACTATTGAAAATCAAATCTTAAAGAGCCGTTGAACCAACGATTTACAAATGTGTCATTTTAAGTTGTGAACACTTGTTCACTTTGTGACATATCTCAGGGAAAGGGATTTTGACCAAGAATTACTTATCACCGCTGACTGTGGCAGATAACACGCCCGCTCTCCCGAGCTCCCGAGCTAGGGAAAGCATCAATATTCTCATTTTGGTTTTTCGACTGTGTCAGTGCTTGATATTGAGGGCCAAATTACTCCAATTGCTGCAATCCAACAACAACAACTGAAGACAAGAATTTGGGTCCCAACTGATCAGCTGTACTTCCGTCAAATAAACTCAACTAGGCCGAAATTCAGTTATTCGTAGACGTCCTATCGTAGGAAAAGCTTGGTTTCACCTAACATTGTGTGGGTCCAAACACCACTGCGTACTACAACCCAACAGCCCATTCAAAAGGATTTTAATGGTTAAAACCGAGGTCTGGCATCTTGTATCCTTATACTCATTATTTTTATTTTGAGGTCCGGAAGTTAGCACTGAATAGCAGCTAGTGTAAACTGTTGCGCAATCAGAGGATAGGTACAGTAATTATAAAAATAATGCGTCGACACATGGGATGCCTGTGTAAGCCGTGACTGAAAAAGGAAATCAGGGCTTTCGAGAGATATGTGCAGTGATTATATTTCTGAATAAAAATAGAACGAGTTGCAAAGGTGTGCCAATGAATTTTATCATAACCTGACATGCAATGAAGCTTCTTACCCCTGTCCCATTGTCGCAGACGACAACATTATTGCTGTTCTCCATTAAGCTCCCTCGACCATTCACTTTCGGTTCTGTTGAACTGTAAACGCATTCGATTGAGTCGCCTTAAAATTCCTAAATCTAGAGAACAATCACAGGTCGGGTGGAAAAACACAAAATTTCTAAGTTAAAAAGAGATATATGAACTTCACAAGTATCAAAGTTCGGACCAAAAATTTTTCAATGGGGAGGCATGAGTGTCTATGAAATTTGGCGGTCATGTTCATATTGTCATTACCCTAGTGCCAAATACGGATGCAGAGTCAGGCAAAGAACATTTAAAAGTGAAAAGTGAAATGCATTTCTTCCTAAGATTTTCATATCAGAATTTGCAATATGGGAATATATATATAATATATATAAATAAATATATATATATATATATATAATAATATTAAAGTCTACAAGGCTAAAGATAGCCTATGGGACAGGTTCTTTCTTTAAACAGATGCATTCAGCCTTTTTCATGTGCTTGATGTAATTTTTGTCACTAACTTTTACATGTCGTTTAGCTTTGTATCACTCTTTTTGTATCATTATCACCATTACTCTCAATGACCTTCGTGATCCTCCCGCTTGTCACAAGGTTGTTGGATGTTTTCTTATGTTATCCCGTGGAATACGCAACATGTTGTGTAATTCATGGAAGGTCATTACTATCTACAACAATCCATTATTATTAAGGTTTCAATCAAATTCTCATAAAAGAAGTTTGTTTTAAAGGTCTTCCACTCATTAGGTAATGAAATTTGTTTTAAAGTTCTTTCACTCATTAGGTAATGAATTGTTTTTATTAAATGATTCGTTAATTGTCATGGATATTTCATTGAACAGTTCATCACAACAGATCTGATAAAATTATATTTAAAATATGAAAATATCTACACTATTACAGTTTTATTTCTCTTTAGATTTACCAATATGTAGATTATTGTTAATAGTGTATGCACGCGAATTAAAATTATACAGGAAATAGAGAATGAGGAAATAAAAACTCACAAACATGTTTGACACACGATATGACTTGGGAAACCCTTTAGGGAGAAAAACCCAACTCGAAGGTGAGGTCGCTCCTCTCTTTCTCTAAACGGAAATATGGTTATGAGTACAAAGAAGTATGGCATGTCGTCCATGGGCTACTACAATGCACAAATATTATTTGTGTGCTCTATCTCTTATCCCTCTTAGTTATTTTTCTCAACTATGGAACAAATGCACTCGAAAGAATGGAATCATTTTTCCTCCTAGTGGCCTAGTTATAACATAGCTTGATAACCTACTAGTGGTTAGGTTTGACTACCTCAACTTTTAACCAAAGTTGCAATATAAACTCTTCTAGAGTTTTCTTTGTCATAATCACATGGCTAGCCCATTTTCCATGAATTATGGGGTTGATGCGGCATCCTCTCAAACTATGGTGGTGAAAATAAGAAGGTCAACTTCTTAGTGGCATAACTTTCACATACGAACTCTAATTGATGTGATTCCTGCATCGTTGGAAAGATCTTTATGCGTAGAATAAGAGAAAAATATGTGGTGCTAAAGCGGCAAAGTTTTACCCCCAAAAACATCATTTGATGCCTCAAAATGTTCCCAAAAGGTTTCAAACCCCATTTTTCCAAACTAGGTCTCGCCGATAAAAATGGTCCTATGAACTTATTCCTCCACTTTTTCCACTTTGAAAGCAGCAATATGTATGACAAACAATATAATGATCCAATTTGGATCACACCTCCCCATTTTGGGAGGCTTTTGGTCCCCATAAGCTTCTATTGAAGGAGGTGAGGAAATTTTTTCTCCACCTTCTCTTGGGTGTGCCATTTAGCTTTGCCTGGAAGTTGCCCTTTCAACCTAATCTGCCAAAGGTCATGTTTCCCATGTCTTGTAGTTCTTGACCTCTTCTACAAAATTTTATCTTCTTTCAATTCGGTTGATCAAGGGTATCAAAAATATGCTCAAAAATCATAGTGTTCAAAATTGCTCGAAACTAGTGCTAAAACGTAGATCTCATTGTTTTGATTCCAATGACGCTTGAATCACCTCAATCTGAAACCGTATGTGAAAGTTATTATGTTATGAAGTTTTTGGCAAACAACTAAAAAGTCAACTTGTAGGGTTGACTGGGCAAGTCATATAGTGACGTGGCACTGACGTCAACAGGTTGACAGGATGGTACAATGTGCAATACATGTCAATATCGTGCTGACACGTGGCAGGTTGTACAGGCTAGGTGGTGGAATTTTATTGGTTGTTTGATTTTGGGTGGACCAACAAGGAGGCACCACATGACCCTCAGGATTTGTGCCAAATTTTTGTTGGGTCAGTCGACCGATCTGTCAAGAATCGAACCCACAACCTCACCGCAACTAACCAACTATCAAATCATTGAATCATCGGGCATGCTCATTATATCTATTGGGCAAATTATTATCTAAACTTTAAATATTTTGGCGTTGGTGGAGGGGGCAAGGCACATGGTCCCAACCCCCGATTATATGGGCGAGTGGTGACCGAGCATTATGGCGAATGAGGGCGGGGAATTGGCCCCTAGCCCCATGTCATATCAACACCAACGTAATCGTGGTGGCATAAATGGAGGGGCGAGGTGCGTGGCACCTTGCCTGCACCCCCGCTCGCTAACACATGACACTACATATGACCAGGAGCATGGAGTCGACAGGCATGCAGCCTCTAGCATGCACCCCTGGCCATATTACACACCATATGACCAACAAAAGGAGCTAAAGAATCAGCACTCAGGCCTTATTAGTGTGATTAAGTATTCGACAAAATGCACCAATTTTGGAAGAAAATTCGCCACTCCTGCATCCATTTGTCACCTGACAGTTCTATAAAAGGAGGAATTTGTTGCTTGGTTTGCCAATTTTGTCATTTTGTAGAACAAATAGGAGAGAAATGGAGAAAGAGGCCTAACTTCATCATTTTTAAGCCTTTTGGAGCCGAAGAAGAGCCTACACAGGGTTTTTGGGTGTTATTAACACAATGGAAGCATTATTTTTGTAATTTGAGCATTGTATGTTGATGTAATTTACATTTCGAGCATATAATATAAAGGGCCAACATTGGAAGCTAGACCCGAAGATGTAGCCCAGGAGGGGTGAACTACGTCATCAAATTGTTGTTTGTGTGATACTACATATTGTCTATTTTTCTTTGGTTATATCTGCAAAACTTAACTAAAAAATCTAAGTTTATGTGTTTTTGCAATTTCTATCCATTGCCCACAAGACATAAACTAGCTTGCAAACTTATTCAAGAAACCTTCAAGTTTTTAATTTTAGATTAGTTTGGTATCAAAGCATGGTTTTTTTGAAGGTTTGATTGTTTTTGAATGATTACAAGGTCTAAGTTGAGAAGAGAAGATGGAGTGGTTGAGGAAACAAACCCTCAAATGGGTTCAAGGACGCCACAAACTCCAAAACCTCCACTAGTCATAACACATGAAGAAGGACTTGAGTTGATGTCTGAGGATGAGAGAGCTTTTAGAAAGGCTCTTGTGATATGTCTGAGATGGTTGAAGTGTTGTACAATGAAAGGACAACAAGGTTGCAAGGAGAAAGTTTTAATCAATAAAATGTAATGGTGGCGATGGGAGCAAGCCTCCACCTCCACCTCCTCCTTCACCTCCATCCTCACCTCCTTCTTCACCTCCTTCAACACCTATACATACTCCTCCTAGATCTCCAAAAGGACATGATAAGTCTCCTTTGCTTAAGCTTGATGTCAAGTTTGAATTTCCTATGTACAATGGAGAAGTAAATGCCGAAAGATTGGATAATTGGATTCGTGAAATGAATTCTATTGTAGGATTCAAAAGATTAAGGATGATGTTACAAAGGTCAATCTTGCTTCTCTTCCTTTGGAAAGTGCAACCCTCATTTGGTGGGAGGACAAAACTCAAGAAGATTTGAAGAAAAGTGGTAAAATTATCTCTTCTTGGAATGATTTTGTTGCTGCATTAAGAAGGCAATTTTATCCATTAGCTTATGTGCAAAAATAAATTATGGATTGAAAATTTTTTAGACAAACTAAAGGTCAGAGTGTTCAAAGTTACACACAACAATTTAGAAGAAGAGCTTTAATCTTGGGTGTTGATTTGTCTTCACAAGACACTCTTCTTAAATACAAAGGTGGATTGCATAGTTATTTGAGGCATACTATACTTATGTTTAATCCCACCAATCTAGATGTAGAATGTGTTCAAGCGACTCATTTAGAAGCAAGAGGGAAGAATGTTCCTCAAGGGACTAGCAAGAAGCCATCCAAATTTGGAGACACAGGAAAGGGAAATTTTAAAGGAAAAGGAAACAAGAATGCTACAGTCAAGAAAGAGGGAGAGAAACTTACCTGTAAACACAGCTCAAAATAAGGCTATGATGAAGACCATTGTTGGAAACTACATCTAGAAATGAGACCAAATAAATTCAATAACAAGGGGAAACAAAAGATTGTTGCAATAACTCAACAAGATCTAGGATCTGATTCAGTGGATGAAACCAAAATCACAGCCATGTGAATGAAAGATAAAGCTTCTAATGCAAGTATTAGTTCTTTTAGTAAGCCTATTAAGTCTCAAAATGATAAAGAAATAATTGAACTTTTCCATATCAGGGTCATTACAAAACATACTAAAGTTGATACCTTGTTTAATAGTGGATCCCAAGTCAACCCTATCTTTGAAGCTATTGTCAAGAAACTAAATCTAGAAACTACACCTCACAATAAACCTTATCGATTGGGTTGGGTATGTCAATATGCCAAATTGCAAGTGACAAGAAAATGTAAACTCAAATTCGCCATCACTGCAAACTTTATTGATGAGGTAGAGCTTAATGTTGTACCACTTGACATATGCGGAATTGTTTTAGGGCGTCCATACTTGTATGACCGAAAAGCCATATTCTATTGTCATGAGAACAAATGTCATCTTTTTTAAAATGGAGTTGAGTATATTGATAGAGCACATCGCAAGAAGATGAACTTATCTCTTGTTGGCGTTGGTAAGATGAAAAGGCTTGTAAACGCTAGTAAGGATTTTGCATTATTGATGATTAAAGCTAAAGATATTGTTGAATTTGAAGCTTTCAAAGGATGTAATTCAAAACTCAAGCATGATTTGGTTGAAGTTGTTAACACTTATGACAAGATGTTTCAGGAACCTGAAGGGTTGTGTCCTAAAAGAGGAATCCAACCTGAGATTCACTACATCATGATGCACCTCTTCCAAATATTAGCATGTATAGAATGTACATTTTGGAGAATGTGGAATCAAGAAGCAAATTCAAGAGTTGATTGATAAAGGGGTCATTAGGCCTAGCACATCTCCTTGTGGATCTCCTATTGTCTTGGTTCCAAATAATGATGGTATATGGTGCATGTCTGTGGATTTTAGAGCTTTGAACAAGATCACGGTAAAGAATCACTATCCTCTTCCTTGCATGGATGATTTGCTAGATCACTTAAAGGATGTTGTTTACTTCACTAAGTTAGATTTTAGAAGCAGTTATCATTAGATAAGGATTGTTGAAGATGATATTTGGAAAACTGCTTTCAAGGCAAAACAAGGTTTGTTTGAATGGTTAGTTATGTCGTTTGGGCTTTGCAGCGCACCTACAACATTCATGAGAGTTATGAATGACATGTTGCAACCATTCCTTGATGATTTTGTCTTAGTCTACTTAGATTATATTTAGATTTTTAGTAAGACTCATGAAGGGCATGTCACGCATGTGAAACAAGTTTTAGATGTCTTGAAGAAAGAGAAATTGTATTTGAAGATACTTTAGTGTGAATTTGGGAAAACCTGTTTGGTTTATTTGGGTCATATTGTAGGAGGGGGTGAATTGAAGATTGATCCCTCAAAAGTTGAAGTTATTATGAATTAGCCTAAACCCAACAATGAAATCGAAGTTAGGAACTTTTTGGGAGCATGCCAATACTGGAGAAAAATTATAGCTAACTTCTCACTCATTGCAGCACCATTACATGCTTTGACAAGTGTGAAGCAAGTCTTTCAGTGGGAAGGCAAGCAACAGAAATCCTTCAATACATTGAAAGAGAAAATTGATACAACACTAGTTCTAGCACTTCCAGATCTTAAGAAGCCATTTGAGATACAAACTGATGCAAGTGATTATGTCATGGGAGTAGTTTTGATGCAGCATGGTAAGCCTATTTGCTATCATTCTGAAACCTTTAACAATGCGGCAATTAACTATCCAACTTATCACTTATAAAGAGTTGTATGCTTTGGTACAAAGCGTAAAGAAATGGAAGCACTATTTGATGGGTAAAGAAATGATTATTCAAATTGACCATCAACCTTTGCAATATTTACAATCGCAAACCAATCTACAACAAACTAGACATTTAAGGTGGATGGGATTCCTACAACAATTTCATTTGGTAATATGGTACAAGAAAGGTATATACAACAAATTTGTTTATATGTTATCAAGGCCTATTATTAATGCATTTGTCATTCTTAAGCATAACTCAATTATGCATGAAAGCTATATTGAACAATATATGCTCAAGATGACAATTTTAAAAATGTTTATGCAACTTTGATTCAAGGCAATCATGTTGAAGAGTTGGATTATCATGTCCATAACAAATTGTTGTATCATCTTGGCAAGTTGTGTGTTCAGCAGGGTGAAGGAGTCAATGTCACAAGGGAAGCCCACACTTCTCTTATTGTTGGTCACTTTGGTGTAGGCAAAACAGTTGCACAAATTTAGAGGTATTATTATTGGCCTTGCATGAATGAAATTGTTTCAAGATATGTAAAGGGATGTTCCATGTGTGTTACTAGCAAGCCTAGCAAGCCTAGCAATAGGAAATTGGGTTTGTACAATCCACTTTCTATTCCCTCTCGTCCTTGGGAAAGTATTTCTATGGATTTTGTGGGGGGTATACCAATGTCTAGGAAAAGTCATGATTATACATATGTTATTGTGGATCGTTTAAGCAAAATGTGTGTGTTGATGCCATGTAAGAAACATGTTACAACTGAACAGACCGCAAATATGTTCTTCCAAAATGTATGGGTTTACTTTGGGTTGCCCACTTCTATTATTTATGATTGGGATTCTCAATTTGTCAAGAAGTTTTCTTCAAGTTTATGGGAACTCATCGACACTAAGTTGAATAAGAGCACAACATTTCATCCACAAACCGATGGCCAAACATAAATGGTAAACCGAACAATAGTGCATCTCCTTTGTGGTTATTGTGGTAAGCATAATAAACTTTGGGACGAACATTTTCATTACATTCATCATGCCTATAATCGTGCCAATCATTCATCTACGCAAGTATCTCCATTTGAAGCTTGTTTGGGTTATTTTCCAAAGTCTCCTTTGGATTTCATATTTGGTAAAGATATTGCAGTAGATGGACATAGTGATGTGGACAAGGCCAAGAATTTCATTGAACAAATTCAACTAGTGCATCAAAGAGTACAAGAGCAACTTGATAAAATCAAAGAAAAGTACAAAGAAAGGCATGACAAGCATCGAGTTGATCATGATCTCTAAGTGGGAGATCAAGTTTGGTTGTATATCAACAAGGAAATACTTAAAGGTGAAGGTAAAAATATCAAGCCAATCATATATGGTCCTTTCAAAATCTTGAAGAAGATTGGTAACAATGCTTTATGATTAGATTTTCCACCTTATATGCAAATTTATTCTGTTGTGAATGTGGAAAACTTGAGATTGTATGATCCTTCAATGATTGATGATCATGAAGAGAATGCTCAAATTCCATCTATTGAAGATTTTTCTCCTGAATATTTAGATAAGTTGCAAGAAGACATAATTATTGACATGAGAATTAGGACTTCACGCAAAGGCAATGTGGAGTATCTTTGAGTGGGGCTCAAAGGTACCAATCCAAGTAAATCAAGGTGGATTGAGATCAGGAAAGTGAGGGAGTTGTAGCATCACTTGCCGAGTAAAAATAGACTTTTGGTGGTCCAAAAGCTTCTAGTGGTCAGGAATGATCTAGGGGATAAAAAAACATGCTTAAAATTACTCGAAACCAGTTCCAAATCGTAGATGTTGTCCTTTTGATTCCAATGACACTTGAATTGCCTCAATTCGACACCGTATGTGAAAGTTATTGTGTTCTGAAGTTTTTGGTAAATAACTAAAAAGTCAACTTGCAGGGTTGAAAGGGTTTTTGATTAGGCAAGTTGTACAGTGATGTGGCGCTGACGTCAGCAAGCCAACTGGACAGTACAATGTGCAGTATGGGTCAATCCCGTGATGACACGTGGTAGGTCGTATAGGCTAGGTGGTGGAATTTTATGGTTGTTCGATTTTGGGTGGACCAACTAAGAAGCATCACGTGGCCCTCAGAATTTGTGTGAAAAGTTTGTTGGGTCAGTTAACGGACCCAAGGAGGAATTGAATCCATGACCTCATTGCAACTAACCAATTGTCAAGCCTTTGAACCATTGGGCATGCTCATTATATCTACTGAGTGAATTAATATTTAAACTTTAAATATTTTGGCTTGTTGGAGGGGGCGAGGCACATGACCCCAACCCCGGGTTATATGGGTGAGTGGAAATTGAGAGCTACGGCAGATGGGGCGGGGAGTTGGCTCCCATCCCTGGGTCATATGAACACCAACTTAATCATGGCAGCATAAACAGAGGGGTAGGGTGCATGGCACCTTTCCCACGCCCTCGCCCACAGACACACGACACTCCATATGACTAGGAGCGCAGAGTCATGCGCTGGACAGACCATATTACACACCATATCACCAACAAAAGGAGCTAAAGAATTGGTGCTCATGCCTTGTTGCCACGATTAAGTATTCGATAAAATGCACCAATTTCGGCAAAAATTATGTCGCTCTCGCACCAATTATCACCTAACGATTATGTCAAAGGAACAATATGTTGCATGGTTTGATAACTTTGTCATTTTGTATGACAGATAGTGGAGAAATGGAGAAAGAGGCCTAACTTGGTCATTTTTTTCAGACTTTTTGAGCCCAAGAAGAGCTTACACAGGGGTTTTTGGGTGTTTTGGATACGTTGGCAGCATTATTTTTGTGATTTGAGTATTGTACGTTGATGTAATTTACATTTTGAGCATACAATATAAGGGGACAACATTGGGAGTTGGACCCGGAGACGTATCCCAAGAGGAGTGAACTTCGTCATCAAATTGTTGTTTGTGTGATGCTTCATATTATTTGTTTTTATTTGGTTATATATGCAAATGGGTAACTAAAAATTCTAAGATCTAAGACTTTTGTGATCCATGATGTAGAGAATAGTCTTTCGGATTAATCACATTGTAAAGAAAGAAGAAAACGTGCATGCAAGCAAACAACTCAAAAGCAAACACTACTCCTACTCCTAAGCTAAAAGTTCATGGGTCGTCTCACGTGAAATGATACTTCCAATGTAGCAACTGGCGCATTGGTCGACCCATGTTGGTGAGGGCATGGTTTGCGAACAACATAGTTGTGCAACCAAAAAATATGGAAGATATAATGATGAATACAAACACACTCTGAGCTTACGAGCGTCCACAAAAAAATGAGTTAAAGTGCATGACATGCACTCTGTAGACTTGCCATGGTGTTGTGCTACACGGTGTGCAAATGTTGAGTGTATGCATTCTCTTGACTCTAACATGAAAGCAAACATGAGAAAGGTATACCACTTATGTTGTGCAAGTGTGCTTGATGTGTAAGATTCCTCCAATGCATGCGCGATGGGATCGTGTAGTTCGAGTGGAGGAAGTGAAATTTGAGTGTTTGGTTGATCTTCAATGCAAAGCAGAGAGTGATGAGGAGCCTTGCGTGTTTCAACAATTTCCTGATCGGAAGTGAAGCCAACCTCAGGATAGTGAGGACCTAACATGACCATCAACTCAGGCTGAAGTGCCTCGACAGTCTGGGGGTTTCAACTTCGTCGATAGATAGATCATCGTAGACTAGTGTCTTAGATAGATTAACAACGATTGAATCAACATCGTGATGGGATGAAGAAGTAGAGAGATCATGGCAACCAATATGAGAAAATCTAGGATGTTTGTCGACATCCTCATAATGAATCGTGCAGAGGGGTAGATGAAAGGCAAAGATCTTCACCCTCTATGTTTTCATAAATGAAAGATGACATATTAAATGTATTTCCAGAGGAATATGTGTCATCTCCACAATGTAATGACAGACTAACATCCGATGTGTCCTGTGAATGATCGGAAGTAGAAACATCCATAAAAGAGTTTTCATAGGGGGAATCAACAGTGACAGAATCACAAGGGATGTCAGGCTAAAACAGATGAGGCGCGGCTGGAAGGGAGTCATCCTTCATCGTGGGTTCTTCTTTAGATTCCCACACACATTCATCATGAATGATGACACAGGTTGGCTGCACAACACCAACTCGTTCAACAACTTGATCCTTGGTCACAACAAGTGTGGAGTCTGGAACGGAAGAGCGTGAGACAATTTAATCCAGAGGATCAATAGAACATGGGGATGGAGATTGAGGGAAATAATCCATGTGACAACCAGTAGGCTTGAAAGCCAAATATGCGCAGATATCAAGAGCAGGTGGGGTGGGAGGATGTGATAGTTCAACAAATGTGTGTGCATGTTCTCCCACATCACTCGGTGGTAGACGAACAATGCACAGGTCATGTATTCTTCAAAGATTCCATGTCTTTCGCATGAGCCTACGACGTCCCCCACATGCCTAACCAAGGCTATGTAGCCTCCACCATCGTATGTTTTATGTGACAAGTTATCCGAGAGCTTTTCTGAGATAATGAAGTCATTTCCATAAGACATACACTCCGAAAGAGAAACTCTGTAGTTAGTCATGATAGATATGCAGAGATTCAAAACTGATGTGAGGACTCAGCTTGTCATCTGGCCCTCCTTCTAGCGCCAAAATGTTGAAAGTGTTGGACTCGCCAACATGTCAGGGGATCTCCTTGGTAAGAAGTCCCAACTAGACCTCATACCGTTTGGTGTAGGAGTCCCAGTAGTGGGTCATACGGTATCACCTTGACCGCTATGGTGCACAGAGGCAAGCAAGATGTCCCTGTTGGTAGCAAGGGCGTGACATATGCAATAAGTCAAGGAAGGTGCATGAGCAGTTCTAACACGCAACGAGTGAGGTGAGTGCGCCCCTTGGAAACATGTGGAAGCACGAAGTTAAGAAGGGAACACATGAGCAAAGATGCATCACAAACTAGAAAGCAAGTGGGCTAGCAATCCAAAGTGATGGTTAAGCCAACAACACATTTTAGTAAGATTCGTACATACTTATATAAGAAATCCATACATGCATGTGCAAGCAAATAGATACATATATTATTAGAGTAGACAAGTTAGCTTAAATACAATAACAACATTTGCATGAAATGTGTTGGCTTTGTTATATTAAGAAGTGAAAGTTCTAGTCATACAATACAACCATGACCAACCACTAGTTCCGACAGCGAAACATTACAGTCACTGCCACCTGCGCCTCTAAAGAGTATACTAGCTCTGCATAGTGGAGAAGCCAAGGCTCATTATAATATTGTCCAAGCTTTCTCTATGATACTCCTATTGGAATCTTGGCTGACTAAAAGCCTCTACAATGAGTTATGAGGGACTATTTATAACAAAGGGTGGGGTGACCCTTGACATTCCCCTTTGTGACCATTCATCTATCCTCATTACTCTTCAACTACTCTAGGATTGTTACATTCAACTATCGACACTTGAACTTCCACTTGACAAGATGTTACATACAATCTGCGCATGTACCCATGTGAGACGAAATGGCTTGAGCAGGCCATGTAAGACATCACTAACACTGAGACCGTTGTGGTAAGACCAACTCTTCGACATCCTCGTGATGGTCGATGATGACAAACTGATGCCAAGCTTGGTCATCTATGATGGTGTCTGCGCGCTCAATGGTGACATCTTGCTGAAAGTGAACTCTTACCTTTATTGCATCCAGGTACAATGATATGGCTCCTCTTTCCAACTCATTTGATAACATGCGCATGGTCATCTAGGGTGCAGCTGGAATGGCAACATACTGATGCACAATGTCTATGTTGATATCCAAGCATGTGCTAGTAGCCGTGTGCATCAAGCTATCGGAATGCATGCTCACTCTAGTCAGACCTGCTTCTTGTCTTTGCCTCGGTGAGTGTGCCAAAAGGGTGGGATCGCATGCATGCGCACAATGACATGCATGCTGCTGAATTCCCTTGCATGCGATCAACAACACTTCTCACCTTGTATGCTTCATGCCAACTACAGGGATGGATCTATAAACTGTATGGGTGCAGTTTCATCCTTCTGTGCATGTTGTGCCCCCTGTTGTACTTGTTCCTGTTGTAACTCATTCTTTCGTTTATGCAACTCCTATTCGTCCTTGTGTTGCTTCTTCAGCATATGCGACTCCTTCTCTTTTTCTCTCTTCGCCTTCACGTGATCTTCGTGTCGCGCCATCACCTCATAGTCTTAATCTCCAAAAGTGCTTTTGTCGTGAGTGGATATGCTTTAGACTTGCAGCTTTGCTCCACCTCTATGTTGTCAACAACCTTCTTCTTGCATTAATCGTGTGCAGGTGTGTTGACTTCTGCTGCTACTGAAGGTGCTGCTCGTTGTGATGTCGTTGGCATTCATCTTGATATCCTTGTCCATGAACAACTTGATGTCTTCATGGATAGGCAAGTTCATAGACACTTGATCGACTGCATCCCCAGTTGCACTCTTAATGATGTCTTGACTCTGCTCTCCTGGAAGCCATTGTGCCTATGCTGCTGGGAGGTAGATGAC
The DNA here is from genome assembly GCA_000404065.3 of Pinus taeda. NCBI lineage: Eukaryota > Viridiplantae > Streptophyta > Pinopsida > Pinales > Pinaceae > Pinus > Pinus taeda. Next base: position 15,374 of record APFE031063461.1, read on the forward strand.
ACTTGTGATACCTGGAGACATAGAAACACTCATGGCAAACAATCTGTCAGTTGAAAACCAAAACAAACTTGAGGACTGACATGCAACATACCTGTGTGTCTATCCATGAAGATTGCGCGATTTTCACCGGGAGGCTGGGAGATTGACTGCCAAGACTGTGGATGACACAGTATGATGAAACAATATTGCAAAGGTTCAACAGTAAGAGAGTAAACCAATGAAGGTCCGTATTACTAAAAGTGTAAATTTATTTGTAGATCAGTGTCCCAAGGAACAAGAAGAGGAAGAGGACATGTCCCACATTCCATACGCTAGTGTGGTTGGAAGTTTGATGTATTCAATGGTCGGTAATAGATTGAAGATTGCACATGTAGTGTGAGTATTGAGCAAATATATGTCAAAACTGGGGAGGCAACTTTGGACAACAATGAAGAGGGTTTCAGTTATTTACGTAGTACTACTCGATATGGATTGTGCTACCAAGGAAGACTAGGATTGGATAGAGTGTTTGAAATTCATGGCTTTGTTGATGCATATTGGCTAGAGATTTGGATCGTATTGTATCTACAAGTGAGTATGTGTTTAACCTATATGGAGAAGCAATTAATTGGATGATCAAGAGATAATATGTAGTGATACTTTCAACTACAAAATTTTAATACATGGAAACCATTCATGCAAGCAATGAGACAATATGGTTATTGACATTGTTCAAGTATGGGTTTGGTACAACAAGATATAAGGATAGATTGTGATAGCCAAAATATAATTTTCTTGGCAAGGAACCCTACTTATCATTCAAATACAACGCATATTAATGTTTAGTAACACTTTGTGAGGGATATGATTGAAGACAAGAAGGTGTTATAGTTAAAGGTGGACACTTTGAAGAATGTTGCAGATGAATTAACAAAATCCATGATCATGAAAAAATTCTCTTGGTGTAGAGGAACAATGGGAATCATTGCCTTGAATTTTTTACTGTGTACTCCTCTGTATGCAATTAAAACAAAAATTTGGAGAATGTTGGGTATGTGTTATATTCTTTGCATGAATTATACGCACCGCGAAAATAGGGGGGGATGCCACCCCCCCCTTGTTTGAGGGGTATGCAAGGTGATGAGGGACCCCTTTCATGGGGTTTGGGGAACCACACCTTTTTTGGGTAATTTTTGTTGTATTAAGTTTTTGACGTTTTTCGGCCCCAGGTTTTTCTTAAAGTGGTTTTGTGGTGCATGATGGGTTTTCCAATGATTTTGTAGTTTTGGTTAATGAACTATGATTGGATTAGCAGTTCATGTATGTCACAAGGATATATATGATATTGTAATGCTCTATAGAAAATATAATGAAAAAAAATCTTGCTAGTTTTCCTATGTTTGGGTTTCCAGGATAAAATCTCTGTGTAAATTTGTGTGTTTTCCATTGTATATTTTTCATTTTATTAAGAATTTATTTGCAGCTACTAATTATATAGGGTTGAAAACCTACATTATTTTCCTGATGAATCTTAGCATGGTGATGGTTTCAGTACATTTCAGACATGGATTTGTCATGGAGGCATTGACACTCATGTCAAAATGGGTGATATAGGCCTTCCCTCTGAATAGTCATATTCTTGAAACACATGATCACGGTAAATTATATTAACCTTTTTATCAAATGTATTTTGTTTGGTTCCCTTGCAAATTCTATACAATAGTTGACTTATTAGTTGAGATTATTCAAACTTATAAGAACAAGAAGATTATGAAAAGTACAAATTAAAAACCCTATTAATTTTGCTATTACTACCTATAAAAAAATGACAATTAGTGTGGGAAATGAAAATTATCTATTTGAGAAAGACATGATAGCTTGAAGTTGATGCAAGGTTACTCCTGCCATACCCACTGTATGCATATAAATGCTTTCACTCAATAGTCCCAGGTGTTTAACTCCCTAAGAGTCAAATCTTTAACTATCAATGGTTAAGGCCCCTTTATCAGTTCCTTTATATAGGAACAAAATCACCCCGCTTTAAACCCTCTATCGAACTATTCCACCTTTCGTAACCTTCATATAAGACTTTATTGAAGGCTTCCTTCTAAATCCTTCTATCGGGACTTAAAGCCCTCTTCAATCCTTTATAAGACCATAAGCCGCATATATATTAACCTTTCCCCCCTTATAACATTGGTTAATATATATATATATATATAAATATATAATATAATATATATATATATATATATAATATATATAATATATAATATATATATATATATATATATATATATATATATATAACACCCAAAACCACATATTGGTGCTAAATCCCTTAAAATCCATTTACAAAGGAAAGGCCTGCATTTCATACCTTTTCCACCTTTCGTACAGTCTTGGCACTCTTCTCGAGGCTGTACTTTTATCACTGATCGCAATCGGCTCTTCTGCGGGTCTTTAACACACACGCACACACACACATATATACCTCATCACTCCTTCGACTCCGATCTCTGCATTTACACAAAATTACAAAGAAATCCGCCCACAAACGCATAGACCAGATCTCAAATGTTATTCACCCGCATATATAAAAATGTTGGGTCCGCACTTAAGTCACTCCACCGCTCTGATAGACCCAAACTTCGATTGCCCCGATCGTCGATCTTTGATTATCGGCGATTGCTATATCGACGTTCTGTTACACTATCCATAAGCCCTCCTATCCTACAATATGCGATCGATTCTCCACCGTCAGTCCCCTTTTTGAGCCAACGACCCTCGTTTCATCGACGATGTCACACTCGAAGATTACAAAGGGTTAGGGTTGACCCATCCATAAAGAATTCCGCTGATGCGATAAATCTCGACTGTTGAACTTTTAGATCTAACGGTTGTTGTGCATGGACACTATACTCCTCTGCTCTGTCTTTTTACTCTGTTTTGCATTGTTTTCAGTGTTGGCTATGCTCACGGGTTCCCTTTAAAGGTTATGGCCCCTTGGCTTTTTCAATGCGTACTTCCTCTTGAGCTTTCTCTTTGGACCCTTTAATGGATTCAAAGATCCATCACGCTCTTCTATCTCTGCTCCTTCTCTGTGGATTTCACAGAACTCGACCTGCACACATATGTATACAGAATGCTAGTTCACACAATAATTATCCTTTAACATTTGAATAATACATGTATACAATCTAAAAATGAATCATTGGATATATATCTAAATGAGAAATTACAAATCAAGTTGTTCTATCTCTCAGCCTGATTTTTTCACATAAGTGGCCTCTATTTCAACTCTGCCCGTAGGCTTACCATCGAAACCTCAACTATCTGCCTAGCTTATCGCTCCCCTATCTAACCTATCTAACCTCTTATTTATGCAAAAAGATCAAATTTTATACAAGAATGGGTTCATGAACCAATTCTGGTTTAGAACCAGAAATCTTTCACCCTCTCCTAAAAAGTATCCTCAAACCCACTCTTTTCTAAACCAACGCTAAATCAAGCTTCCAAATTCCTCATATTCTATTTAAACCAAATAGATCTAACTGTTTTTCCTGATCTCCACACAGGGAGGATCAATCAGCCACTATGCCCCTTTTTAATCATTTTGACAACAAATAAACACTCTCACACATTTAAATAAATAAAATTAACTAAACTCTTATCTTCCAACCCCTTGCTAGTCACAACATGTGATCATGCTATCACATTGTTGACTAGGCCTGAATGCTCTTGCATCAGACTCCCAAAGTTGAAAGTTTCCATGACTTCTTGGTCGTGTGTTCCTTCTGTTGTCCATCCAGTATCCCAAACTTTACTTTGTAACTGGTCATCACTCTCATCATGCTGTTGATTCAATTCTTCTGCCACTGTCACTTATGTTCCTCTAGATTTCCAAATCTTATGTTGTTGTTGTCCTTTTTCCTTTATGATACAATTTCCTCTTGTTAATTTATCTTCCTTGTTGTCCCTCTTCTTCACTGACTTCATCTTCCACAACTTCTCAACTTCTTCTTTACAATTTGTTCTCAACTAATCTCCACTGGCATCTGCTCGTTGTACATTTCTCCTCTCCATAGAAATTATGAAGTTTTTGTATAATTCTTCTTCACCTATGCCGTTTACAAACTATTGTTTGTACTCTAAAGCTTCTCTTTCATTATTATCAAAGATAATTGTTTCCTCACTGTTATCAGGTTCACCTAATAACCTTCCTAGAAAAAATACAAATTTCTTCACATTCAATAAGCATGTCATTTGCATATGACTCCTCCTTCCTGTATAAATTTTTTTTTCCATCACAATTGTCAGATTCAAGATAACTATGGGTTTCAATCTTCATAGGTGATTCTGCCATCAACTCTTTATACTGTCCCTCTGCATAAGTTATGAAATTGTCATCAATTCTCATTCCAATACTTTCTTCTGCATTACACAATGTTCCTTGTTCTAACACAAGATTGTCATTCAACAATTCAATAGCTAATATTTCTTGGAACATATCATTATGAAGTATCTTTTCAGCCTCTATACTTAAACTATTGCAACAAAATGATGTTGTTTCCTCTTCTTTTGCATCATAAACAAAATTTTGGTTTTCTAAAGCTTCTTCATGGTTTACAAATTCATAAAAATAATCCTCTTTAAAATCACAAAACTCCTAAACTTCTATATCGGTCAACATCATCTTATATTCCTTCATATTTTCCATAATACTTTCATTTTGATTCTCCACTGAATATATTTCATTATGGTTATCATCACTAGCTTTCAATTGCTTATCTTTAGCTTCTTTCATTTTGACAATGTCCCTGTCAATACCATCATTCTTAGGATTATTAAATACATGCTCAAAATATCTTTCTGCTTCAGCCATATCTTCCAATATTCTCACTTCTTCATCAACATGCATAAGCACATTGTCCAATTGTTGTTTATCACCTGTCAAACCTGAAAACATACACAACATGTCAGTTTCAAAAATGTAAGGCTCTTCATTTGAAGCCTCAGTGATTAGCTCCTCATGCTTTCCTGAACTATTCTGATAGTTCACTAAGTTATTGAGAAATTCTTCCTCAACATCTTTGACTTCTTCCTCATTAAAGAAAACTTCTAGGACTGAAACTTCTTAACTATGCTTGGCAACTTCATCATAAGTTTTTAGAATACCTTCTTGTTCTATAATATTTCTTCCAACACTTAGTTTGTCCAAATAAGACAACAATGTCTCCCCCTCTTCTCTGATAAGACTTTGATCTTTCAAAGATTCCCTTGACTTAACTTCTTCAACTAAGTTCTCTGTCTCAACTTTCCTTCTCTTCATTCTACAAATCTGCGATGCATTTGTTTCCTTCCTTGTTTCCATTTCCCATTGATCTTCTATCCATGCTAAAATTCCTTCAAATATGATCCAATAAGTTTTCACTAAGAGAAGACACAACCATTTAGTTATACCCTTTAATTTCTTCCACCAATTGAAGTCCTGAAAGTCCTTATGCATCTCCTTTTTTGTTTGTCTTGCCTTTGCCTCTTTCACCTTTTTATACATAGGTTCAAATTCATTAAGCTGCATACCCGCAATTTTACATTCACATAAATGATTAATCCCAAAAATATGAGATCCTCTTGTCTGTGAGGATGCCGCCAGCACATTCCTCTCATTCTGATCCACATAGACCAGTTCTTCTTTATTGTCATCACTGTCTCCTTCCCCAAGGAGAGATCCTTTCTCTGGTTCACAGATGTATTTTATTCCTTCATTCTCAACTGTTTGAAGTATTAATTTCTCAGCAAACAATTCTCTGACAGGACATTTAACTCTTCTTCCCACATAAAATCCTTGTTTCCGTTTTTCTGTAATCCCTTTCAATTCCAGCTTCTCCAAATGACTGAGTTTTGCCTTCATCTCAGCCAAATCTATGTCCCTTTCTTCTTTACTCATTCCTTTGAGTCCAACTGCTTCAACACTCCTTTCCCTTTGTCTATGACTTTCCTCTGTACCCCTGTCATGACTATCAATAGTCAATTCCTTTCCTACCTCTGGTGAACTTTCCTTGTTCACTAGTGAGTTGCAATTAACCTTTTCAATTTCACCTGTAACAAGTCTCCTTCATGCCTCACCAAACTTTTATGAGTTTAGCCTTTTGCAATCTATTGGTTCTTTCCTCGAACCTTTCACTGACTAACAATTCTACCTAGCACTCCTCTTGCTGGAACTGTTATCTCCTCTTGTATACTCCTTGATTTAGGCTCTGCATCTTCAATTGCCCACTTCCTTCTTTCATTCAAATTTCATTTACTGTCGGGTACTGTCACCTTTACTCATCTGAGAGTTCTTCTTGTTCTATCTTCTTTACATAGCTCATATGCTATGATGCTGGTACACTTCATTCCACCTGTCAGCAATTCCACTGCTAGACAGACATTTGTCGACGCGTTTCGAACCAACCAGTGTGGTTCATCGTCAGGACAAGTTGTCCTGACAATGAACCACACTGGTTGGTTCGAAACGCGTCGACAAATGTCTGTCTACATGTGATTTACGCCGAAGTTACTCTTTCAACTATTATGGATCACATAAGCCTTAATTCAACTGTTAATTCCACTGCTTCTATTGACCTGCACAATCTTATCTCAAGATACATCAAAGTATCTTTCAAACCTGCAATATTTCCTTCAAAGATGTCTTAAAACTAATTCCCATTCCATCAGTTAAATCTTTGCCAAAGGTTTCATCTGTTCACTATTTCATTTAGACTTTCCATTCAAAAGACTCCATACAACCAACAACTATTTCCCATTCTATTTTTCATAATGGACTCTTCAGTTTTCAAGACCAATTACGATTAGATTTGAATTTCAATTATATTTGCCAATTTATGAGAGACACTATCAATTCCTTCTGATAACCTGTTTGTAAGCAAATCCTATTTTGCCTCTACAATTTCCAAAATTCATTCCCTGTAGTGGTTCTTCTTTCAGTCCTATTAAACCCAATCTCTATTCTTTCAATCAATATCATTGGCTTCAACAATATTTTAAACACTCCTCAATCATTCTCAGTTTTCACAAGACTCTTCAAGTCATTTCAATGACTTCAATGCCACAACAAACCACTCTTCTATTTAGCTTTAACTTCTAAATCTTTCATCTCAATCAAATTAAACATGCAATCAACTTATCCAGAAATTTCATTTTCTTGAAAAGAAAATATCTTCTCCTTTGAAATTTCAGTCCCTTGTCGTTCTTCAGAAATTCAAACAGATCTCTGCAAATTTATCAAATTTAAACATTCTTACGAGGCCTTCTTTAGAAGTTCACTGCTTCTCCATTCTAATATTAATGTTCTTTGTAGTCTGATCCCCATCTGTACCAAATTCTCTTCAGTGCAAATATACATATCTTGAGGCTACAATTTAATTTCCAAACCATTCTTTACAGAGCATTGAGCTAGCTCTGATACCAAAATGATGCAGGGTTAACCCTGCCATACCCACTAAGTGCATATAAATTCTTTCACTCAATAGTCCCAGGTATTGAACTCCCTAAGGAGTCAAATCTTTAATTGTCAATGGTTAAGGCCCCTTTATCAGTTCCTTTGTATCGAAACACAATCACCTCGCTTTAAACCCTCTATCGGACTATTCCACCTTTCGTAACCTTCATATAAGACTTTATTGAAGGCTTCCTTCTAAATCCTTCTATTGGGACTTAAAACCCTCTTCAATCCCTTATAAGACCATAAGTCACATATATATTAACCTTTCCCCCCTTATAACATCGGTTAACATATATAAAACACACAAAACCACATATCGACGCTAAATCCCTTAAAATCCATTTATAAAGGAAAGCCCTGCATTTCATACCTTTTCTACCTTTTGTACAATCTTGGCACACTTCTCGAGGCTGTGCTTTTATCGTTGATCGCAATCGGCTCTTCCGCGAGTCTTTAACACACATATATATACCTCATCACTCCTCCAACTCCAATCTTCACATTTACACAGAATTACAAAGAAATCCGCCCACAAATGCATAGGCTAGATCTCAAATGTTATTCACCTGCATATATAAAAATGTCGGGTCCTCACTTAAGTCGCTCCACCCCTCCAATAGACCCGAACTCCGATTGCCTTGATTGCGGATCTCCGATTATCGGCAATCGCTATATCGACGTTCTGTTACACTGTCCATCGACCCTCCTATCCTGCGATATGCGAATGATTCTCCACCATCGATCCCCTTTTCGATCCAACGGCCCTCGTTTCATCGGCAATGTCGCACTCGAAGATTACAAAGGGTTAGGGCCGATCCATCCATAAAGACTTTCGCCGATGCGATAAATCTCGACCGTTGATCTTTTAGATCTAATGGTTGCTGTGCATGGACACTATACTCCTTCGCTTTGTCTTTTTACTCAGCTTTGCACTGTTTTCAGTGTTGGCTATGCTCACGGGTTCCCTTTAAAGGTTCTGGCCCCTTGGATTTTTCAATGCATACTTCCTCTTGAGCTTTCTCTTTGGACCCTTTAATGGATTCAAAGATCCATCACGCTCTTCTGTCTCTGCTCCTTCCCTGTGGATTTCACAGAACTTGACCTGCGCACATATGTATATGGAATGCTGGTTCACACAATAATTATCCTTTAACATTCAAATAATACATGTATACAATCTAAAAATGAATCACTGGATATATATCTAAATGAGAAATTACAAATCAAGTTGTTCTATCTCTCAGCCTGATTTTTTCACATAAGTGGCCTCTATTTCAACTCTACCCATAGGCTTACAATCGAAACCTCAACTATCTGCCTAGCTTATCTCTCCCCTGTCTAACCTATCTAACCTCTGATTTATGCAAATAGATCATATTTTATACAAGAATGGGTTCATGAACCAATTCTGGTTCAGAATTAGAAATCTCTCACCCTCTCCTAAAAAGTCTCCTCAAACTCACTCTTTTCTAAACCAAAGCTAAATAAAACTTCCAAATTCCTCATATTCTATTTAAACAAATGGATCTAATTGTTTGGCCTGATCTCCACACAGGGAGGATCAATTAGCCACTATGCCCCTTTTTAATCATTTTGACAATAAATAAACACTCTCACACATTTAAATAAATTAAATTAACTAAACTCTTGTCTTCCAACCCCTTGCTAGTCACAACATGTGATCATGCTATCACATCGCTGACTAGCCCTGAATGCTCCTGCATCAGAAGTTAACATACTAACACAGGAATATGCCTCTATTTTGAGCAGTTTGCTTCTATCCATTTTTGTGTCAAGATAAGGGAAAATTCAATCTTGAAAATGGTACCACTGGGAGCTCTGTGTTAGCGATTCAATATCGCATACTGAATTTGCAACAAGCTTGTTTTAGAGATTCAATATCACATATTGGAAATTGAATTTGCAACGAGAAATAATCAAGGTGACTATTCAAATATCAAAAGTTATTATCACATGGAAAAATAAGTATTCATTTTTTATGAAATTTTTGTTACTTATTGATATTGGGTTGTATGGTACAACCCTTAAATTTTTATGTTGAAAGAAGCATTCAAATAAAACTATAATATATATTTCTTGGAATTAATTGGAATATATTAAGTGAATATAAATACTCAATTTACATGCCAATTATTTGACAAAATGCATTTCAAAAAACTCAACCTTTTTTATTTGATTGTTTTATTTGATTTTCTATTTTGTTTTTCAATTATTCTTTTTCGTTTTATTTTTGGGATTTTGTTTTTGTTATTTTTGTCATATTATTACTATCTACATTTTATTATTATTATTTGATTTTATTATTTTGTTGTTTTGGTTTTTTATCATTTTATTTTTATTATTTAATTATTTTTTTGACTTTTAAGTTCATTTTTATTTTTCTTTATTTTCATTTTATCTTTATTTTTAGAACCGATTCCCTCTTTTATTAACCCCAATATTTTTTTTTCCTTTCTATTTTTTTAACATACCTCTCGTGAGACATTGACTTTAAAAAATTGATTTTAAACTTTCAATTCCCGATTATCATTCTTTAAAAAATTGTCAAAATATAAGCTCCATTATTTTTAATCAAACTTAATTTGGTCTATAAGTTAAAAATAATTAAAATATTAGTAAAATATGTAAAAAACTTTCTATAATATATTTTTAATCAAACTTGGAACCATGTTATGTGAAGATATTAGGGAGCTTTTAATTTTTTTTCTTTTCAAATATTTTCTATCATCCTTTCGACATTTTCACTATAAAATTTGAGAATTCAATATTTTGGCTATGCTCTATAGACAAAGTCAAAGTCACAAGAAAAATATTAAAAAATTTAATATTGATAAGTAAAAAATGTATTAATATTCTAAAACAAAAATAGAAAAGTGTAATTTTGACAATTTTCATTTTTATTGTATAAGATTTTTTCAGAAGAAATCACATTGAAGATTTTGGTTGACGCTTTTTCAATCAGCGAGTGTGGTTCATCTTCATGACGCGATGAAGAAACAGATTTAGGAAGAGGGTTATATAGGGAGACAAGTCAACCTAACAACTAGAAGATAACAACTATATTTGACTAAGGGAGAAAACAACTATATTTGACTATGGAAGGGAAAGAGGGGGAATGCTATTTTTTTTTTTAATATATAATATATTTATATTATATCAAATTATTAATTGTAGTTTAAATAAAAATCTATATATAAATATAAAATTCTTATTTTAACTTACTAACCACAATATTGATGATAATTGACTCATTTATAATTGATAATCAAAAGATTAAAAATAATAACTAATTCCTTTATTATTTATATCGATTAAAAATTAATAAATAATATTTATAATTTTATATTGAAATAATAATAATTTATAGTAAATTATCGTATATATTCAATATAAGTTATACGTTAATTTAAATTAGAATAATATCTAAATAATATTTATATATATATATTAAAATATATAAATATAATGGAGTAACATATATATGTGGTGATGATGATGGTTAACGTCCATTGAGACCAAACTTTGGTCTATCGGACCCAAAGAAACAAATTATTTAGTTTGATTTAAGATTTTATTGCTATGCTCTAAAAGCTTGGAGAGAAGCCTCCCGAGCTCACTGTAATTTTGACATCGTAAAAGGCTAGGAAGGTCAGTATTGCAACAAAGATTATGAAACTGAGATCTAATGTGGTTGTACACAGGGCACTCTAAGAGGAAGTAGTTTTCATCCTCAATGTTCCTATTCTCACAGAGATGGTAGGTCCTTTCCATCCACGGTGTTTTAGGAACTGCCCAACGACCTATTTCACTATCTAGCTCATGAGAGTTTGTTGTAATCTTTGCTATATTAATTTTCTTCTTTGAGCTAGTTAAAATAGAGAGATACTTTTGAGCTTCTAGGGTGAGGTTGATGACCTTCTTATAATAACTTAATTTTATTTTAGCCGCTAAATCTTTCTCACACCACATTTTTTCTTTGAACTTAGAAGTAACAATATTTTTAATGTTATTAATGTTTTGCAAAGCATCATTCTCTTTGATCTCCCAAGGGTTTAACGAGGCCTTCGTGTGTTTATACCACCCCCGCTTGAGCCTTAGGTGGTTTTGGCTAGAGTTTAAAGCTAGCTTAGAAAGTCTAGGATCTCCTATGTTATTGAGTTTGTGCGTGTACAACAGAAGCCTAGCCATAGCTAGGCTCTCGATAGGGGAAAGACCTACTTCTATAAAGAGAATAGGATAGGGTGTATTGCTTTTAATTTTTAGGTTATATGTTATAAAACGCTTCTAGATTTGCTCAATCTTTCTCCACGATTCTCTAGAGATGCT
>APFE031063461.1:28449-112900 GCA_000404065.3 Pinus taeda
TGGCTTTCGAATAGTGTAATTATGTACTTTCTAGAGTTTATAAATAATATTAATAACTATTCCAATATAATCATTGGATTCAAAAACAAAATAAATATCAACCATCAACTCCACACGAAATACATATTTTTATTTTGGAAGGCTTTTAAAACCAGTCATTAAATGTAATAACATCACATTTATAAAAAAAAATTGGGAAACCATCTACCTACGTCGACGTTCAGTTAACCATCTTGACCTATGTGACATAGTAAGAGTTACGATATATTAACACATGTTCCCCTCTAAAGCTAAAATTTGTTGAGAGTATTTGAATAAGCCGCAGGGTTCTATGCATATTTTGAATAGGGCACAATATTGCAGTGAGTGAGTACGAGACTCGTTGTTTTAATAAAGTGAAAATGGAGCAGCCCCGCGTACAGATTCAAAGTGAAATCAGATCAGAGTGGATAAACAGAGCCTTAGCATGCGGTAAATGTTTGAAATACATAACGACTTCCGGCGAGTGTGAATGCAATGAATTGCTTATTCCAGGCAGACAAGACAAAAACACGATGGAGTTTTATCGCAAATACTTGCTTTGCCTGGTGAAACATTTCATAAGAATCGGGGTTCCAAATCATTCTCCTTTGGATGAAAATATTGATTTCGGTAACGAAACTACTAGTGGAAGGGAGACTTTCTATTATGCAGCAAATGGGTTGAAAGTGGAATTCGGCCCATGGGATTCAGAGGGGGGTGATTCGCAGGAAACTCGAGATGAAGAACGGAGTATTTCCTCGAACCCGGACCCTGCTGATCCTAATTCCGTTTCTTAACTAGGAACTTCAGGCAATCAACAAAATCCAAATCATGGTTCCCTGAATATTGAACAAAGCCTGATTAGTAATCCAAGTGAAGGGAACATGGAGGGAGATGAAATGTTAAATTAACTTCAACTCCGATTAACGACTGTAATGTTTATGTCTGGAAAAAGCGCTGTGACACTGGATATATTGGGGCAACAAATTCTCCAACATGTGGAGTCCGATACAGTAGAATTAAGATGGCGGTTTTACAGAATTGATGGGATTTTTGATGAATATGACCACATTGATTATAGTGAAATTTCCGTAGAGAACGACTATGGGATTTTTGATCGATTTGAGCACATTGATTTCAGTGAAATTCATGTAGAGGACGACGACTATGTGTTGGGCTCGAGTGCAGATGAATGTGGGGACATGATTAGCTTTGATGGACATTACGACACTGAGTATGAGTTTGCGTTGAATGCAGATGAATTTGGCGATGGACATGACGATATTGTGTCTGAGTTTCCTTTGAATGCAGCAGATGAATATGAAATCATTGTCCTTGATCATGATAATTTCAACAGTGTCCCTCCTGCATCGAAATCTGCAATTGAAGGTTTACCTACGCACGTCATCTCTGTTGACAGTGCAGATGCAGATGCACGTTGCTGCATCTGCACAGACCCGATAGCTGTTGGTGATGAAGCCAAAACACTGCCATGCAATCACTTTTACCACGATGAATGCATCATTAAGTAGCTTGGCATTAGCAATGTTTGTCTGCTATGCCGATATGAGCTGCCGTCAGATGTAGATGAAGAACAACGCGAAAACTGATAAGTGAATATACTTTTAATTTGTGTATTATCGGGAAGTACTGGGCTTGCGAGCTTGTTTATTGAATGAAATTTGGGTGTAACTTCTTTGGACAATTATTATTTAAAATAAAAAAATAACTAAATTGGAGTGTAACTTCTTTGGACAATTATTCTTATTTAAATATAAAAAAGATACCTTAATTAAGTGTTGATAAAATTTATTTATTTAAATTTTAAATAATAATTTTAATAGTTATAATTAATATATTGAATAATAATATATTTAAAATTTTCCCTTTCGATTATGGGAATCAGAGAGGACTATGGGAATCACAGAGTAATAGAAAGTTATGAAGGGATTAGAGCGCTGTGATGGGCAAGGTTAAGGGATTCACTTGTGTGGTTAAAAAGGTATTTATGTAGATTGTATCTAGAATGAAATGGTTTCGAAAAAATTTGGTGATCGAGAGTGGGATGATTGTTCTATTTCACTAATAAAAAATAATGTTTTTTTAATCATAAATAAATGACAATATCTATTTGGTTAGTTTTAATTAAAAACATTATAAAAAGTCAATAATTATATTTCCAATGTATTAGTTTTATTAGTTATTGCATTTTTTGATATGTACTAGATAGGCAATTCCATTTGTGTGTTCAACTCGACACTTTTCCCTTTTATAATTACAAAAAATCTTCTCTAAATTAAAATAATGTATACTAATAAAAAAACAAAAAATGAATATGGATAATTAGTTAATTTTGATTAAAAACACACAAAAATGAAATAATTAAAATAAAAACAAATATGTTATATTTTTACAGGAGTGTGAGAGATATGTATAAAGTCTTTATACTTAAAAAAATATTTCAATGCAATATTAATCCATGTTAACTAATTTATTTCAATATCGATATCGTATAATATATATATATTATATATATATACACATACACACACACACACACACACACATACAACATAATCACCACTTCAATCTGTAGTTAATGATGAGATGACTTTTTGTTGGAACCTGAATTTGAATGAGAGTTATTGTGAGACATGGACAACTTTCACAAATGCATATTGGATTGACTGCTTGGAGCATACAACTTTCACAAATGCTCCATCAGCTAGGAATATAGTGCAAATGAACTTGTTTGGAGCATATCCCCTTTTGGTGCTTATACCCCTAAGCTTGGTTATAACTAGCTTATGGTAATTAGAGATGATAGTGTCACCAAATGGTGGTTGAAGGTAGTTTGGAATGCCAAATGACCTGTAAACTCTAAGCTCTTCATGTGGTGCTTGATGGAAAACAAAGCCCCAACTTGGGATGCTCTTCAGAAAATATATCTTGTAGGGCAACCATGCACATTTTCATGACATGCCCTTTTTTCAGTAAGTCTGGCATATATGCAAACACTATGTAGGTCACTCAGAGGATTGGGCTAAGGGAGAATTTGGAGGGGACTTGGAGGAATTGTATCTTAAATTGGTCAATTTGTGCCTTTAAAGCTCCGCCCCTGATTTTGCGCTGGGGTGTGTGGCTGGCTCAAATCAGAGACTTATTCCTAGACAAGCCTTAAATTTATGAGCACCTTGCACATGAATTCATAAATATTTTAGCTCATTTCCCTCAAGAAAAAGGGGCCACCCCTCCCACAATGGTATTGCAGAAAATGTTGACCATTATTTCCCTTAGGTTTTTTGTTTTTTTTGTTTTGTTTTGTTTTGTTTTGTTTTGTTTTTTTGTTTTTGTTTTTGTTTTGTTTTTTGTTTTGTTTTTTGTTTTTTGTTTTTGTTTTTTTGTTTTGTTTTGTTTTGTTTTGTTTTGTTTTTTGTTTTTTTTTGTTTTTTGTTTTTTTGTTTTTTGTTTTTTTGTTTTTTGTTTTTTTTGTTTTGTTTTGTTTTGTTTTTGTTTTTGTGTTTTTTTGTTTTTGTTTTTTGTTTTGTTTTTGTTTTTTTTTTGTTTTGTTTTTGTTTTTTTTGTTTTTGTTTTGTTTTGTTTTGTTTGTTTTGTTTTGTTTTTGGTTTTCTGTTTTTTTTTTTGTTTTGTTTTTTGTTTTTTGTTTTTGTTTTTTGTTTTTTGTTTTTTGTTTTTTTTTTTTTTTTCGATGGTGCATCAAGTAACTTTGGGCAAAACAGTGGTGGGGGCTTTTTTTTAATTATCAGCGTAAAAATGGGGCTAGGCCTAGGCCTAGGATACAATAACAAGGTTGAACTCCTAGCTTGTAAGAATTTGCTCCTCTTCATCTTAGCTAAACACTGTACTCATATCCAAGTTTTTGGGGATTCCATGCTAATCATTAATTGGCTAAATGACATTCAAATTTGCAGGGACATTTCTCTCATGCCCATCTTTGAAGAAACTAAGAGGTTGATAAGTTCTTTTAACTACTTCATTATTCCGAAGAGAAAGGAATCAGAAAGCAGATACCTTTCCAAAGAAGGTTAATCAATGGTGGTGGGGCCTTGATATGTCAAGAAATAACATAAGGACATTACCACTTCTATTTTATTTCATAGGCCCATTCATGATCTTCACACATGGGTTATATAAATAAGGCCAAGCACCAATTTTTAAATCTATTGTGACAATTTTTTTTAATATTTTGACGTACTTTACTCTTTGTTTTCTTTATTAGAATGTACTTCTTTGAATAAACAATTTGTTTTCTTGTTTGATGTGGGTCACAAATTCAATACTAGCTATCTTTCTTTTAAAGAAATAACCCAAAGTGTGCATCTCCATAATGTTATTTTTTCATTATTTTGATAAATAAAATTACAATTTTTTTCCTTGGTGTGTATATATTAAATATTTCAAATTCCAATACTTAAAAAAATAAAAAATAAACATAATAAAAAATAATAATATATAAAATTCCATATAAATTATAAATAAAATATTTCAATCTACTTGGTTTTGTTTAAATATATTTTTAAAATTAATTTTGTGTAAAAACTAACCATAAAACAATTAAAAAACCATTAATCCGCTTTCATATATATTTTTATATATTTTTTTTGGTTTTAATTTCAATCTTAATCTACGATGAAAAAGAAATTGCATAAAGTGTATGTATATGAATGATTTGAACCTGAAATATATATAATAATATTTAAAACATCCTTATAAAAGTTCAAACTAAATGGCCCAAAATACTTGGCTTTTATACTTCGTTGATTCAGTCCTCGGATGATCCGATTTTACGATCAGGTTAAGGATGACCTTCACTCTTCTCGGTTCTCGTGGCGCTACAAAATTATGTAGCGTTGATCGTGCATGTGGGATACGTGATGAGGTCGTTGTGACATAACAGTTATTTTTGAGTTATAACGTCAACGCATTTATTATTACATTACAAATCACCTTTATTGTTTTATCACCTTTATTGTTTTTTTTCTACATTAAGATTAACCTAAGTATCTATGGGGATTTGAACCAGTGATCTATCACAAAGAGTGTCTTAACACCGCACCCATTCACCGTCAATCCAAAGCCCCGTAGGCCAAATCACGTTTATTGTTACATTACAAAAATTTTTATTTTTCACATGGCGATATTAAATTTTTATTTTTTTAATTAATTTTTTTATTTAATATATTTATTTTTTATATCTTTATGGTCTAATTATTTATAAAATATTAAAATAACAAATTTATAATTAATTGACTTTGATTTGTTTCAACATCCAAATTTGTTAATTTATTAATTTTTTTTAATTACTTAATGTTATTTGGTTAATTATTTAATAATATATGGCTATGCTTAACCATTTTGATTATGGTTAATGATTTTTTGACAATAACTAACCAAGTTTGAAAATGTGAGAAATTACAATTTGTGTTTATCACATCGTGATAATGATTTTTATGTTTGTCACATACCGATGTCAACATTTGTTTGTCACATTATAGTATGCGTGTGTGTTACATTAGTAAATGTGGTTATCAAAATTTTTAATTTGTTTTCATCACATTGTGACATTGATTTATATTTGACACATAGCGATGTCAAGTTTTAATTTTCACATTATAACATTAATGTCTTTATTATCATATTGTGACATTGATTTTTAATTGTCACATTGCAACATCTAATTTCATATTTAGTGTTTAAGTATATACATTTTTACTTATTATAACTAATTGTAAAGCCACGTTTATGCTTATTTTAGTTTCCATGATTTCAATATAAAACTGGTATAATTTATTAATATTTATTAAATCTTTAACATTATAACGTGATTGAACTTTGTTAATTATTTCATAAAAAGTTGGTTATGTTTATATCTAAAAACAAATAATAAAAAAATAGTACATGAAGTGAATTTTCTAATATCAAATACGTATATCTCTTATATGCCAACATTGTTTGTCATAATATTTCAAACATAACAACACAAAATTATTATTATTAACTTTATTGTCAACGTAAACTTATAAAATTCTATAAATGCAACAAAATACTCTTAAATCGTTTTATTTATTCAATAATTCTTTAAAGTTTACAATGAAAAGGAATAAATTATTTTAATTCTAAGTAATGGCATATTTTGTAAACGTCATTAGTTTGAAATTTAAATATTCTATCACAATCATATTATTCACATAATAATATTTATTAATTAATTAATGAATTTATAAATTTATTGACTTGAAGAATTATTTAATGAAAAAGGTAATAATAAATATATATTCAAAATGATTTTTTTAATCAAATGCATATATATTATTACTACGACGACTCCAATGTAAAACTATACAATCATAGATTCAATGCAACTATTAAATCATATAAATGCATCCTCTTTCCCTATCGAGGTATTCAAATATCGCCCATTTTCATATTTTTATTCATACTAAAAATATAACATAACCATATACAAAAATAAAACATCAATTTAATGTAACTGAAACATAAGGTTATAAGATAGAAGCATAAATATAATTCTATTAATAAGAATGGAAGTTAATAAAAGCAAAAACATATAAATATGAATAGTATTCATACTTGAATTCTAACATAACCATATGAAAATGATACGATCTTTATTAGAAATGTTAAAAACAAAATGAAAATCTCATTTCAAAGAATATTTTTGTTTTACATCATAAAATCAATTTCCAAAAATAAAAGTTGTAATGCTCATTTCTATGCAAAATTTACAAAACCTATTCTAATTTGCAACCAAATTGATGGCATTAACAACACCAATTAACATCAACATTACATGCATGGCCACTTTGCCATTGTAGCCATTCTCTTCTTAATTTTCTATGTGCTTCTCTATTACAAACATGTAGTAGATATCTGATGATTAACTTCATCTCAGCTAGAAGTTGCAAGTGATCATCAAAAAGGTGGTAGGGGACCCATTTCTTATATCAATGTTATTTTGTATTTACCTAAAAAAATTGTCATTTATAGTGATCGCATGGATAGTTTACATAAATTCTGAAACACATTCATTATCCATAACTGTATGCCAAAGAAATTCATTTCATCAATCGATATCTCTCTCTCTCTCTCTCTCTCTTCTATATATATATATATATATAAAATATGCCTCATATTCTTGGAATATTGCACTATTACAAATCCCTGTGATTAACTTCCTCTTTAGCTCCCTTTTTTTCTTCCACTGACTGTTTTAGTGTATTTTTATCCACCATTTTTAAAAAATTGACACTATTTATCGATATGGCATTAATTTTGGCATTTTTTTTGTCGATCTTAGATAGCCGACACTATTTTGCACTGGATTTAGTGTTGGAGTTATCGTCCAATTTAGTCTCCCTTTAGCTTCTAATGTAACTTCATGTATATTTCCTGTGTAACGTCTTATTTTTCTCCTGGTTATGGCATTATTTTTAGTGTCCATTTTAGCTTCCTATTTATCTTCCTTTGTAACTTCCTATTTTCTCCCCATTATGGCATTGGATATAATTTTTTTCATACACATGTCGATAATCACTTTTGTAATTAATTGGATATGGCTTGATGAAAAATCGCTTCACCTTACCATAATAATGTATGAATAGATCTTGCAATCATCATTATTTTTAATATTATGGTAATCAATGTCATTTTTAGTATTGTTGTCACTCACTACATTATGAGTTTTCAGTTGTCCAAAGCGCCAAAGAGAACAATGAAGTTTTAAGCCATATCCCGAGCCACAAAATCTCTCAAAGATAAATCAAACCTTGTCCATTGAATAGTGCTTAGAATAAGCTTTCCAATGGTAGGTGGAAATCCAAAAATGGATCTCTAGATCAGAAGTTAGAGCAGATTGAAGATACCCTTTGATAGCCCGAAAACAAAGAGGAAAAGACCAAGGGGAGGCTAATCACAATCGTAGTTTCCTAAGAGCAGTGGAAGGGGAAAAGATAGAGAAAATTGCAATTAGAGATCACGGATATCAACAATTGCAAATGACATAGGTCCTTAGCCCATGGTGTATCACAGATCGAAGGTCCCGACAGTCAAGTAAATCGACGATCGGCAGGTCCAACGGACCATTGTTAAGGAATTGTGGAGGAATACGTTGATAGTGTTAAAGCAACAGGGGAGGGCCGATGCCAATTTACAATGGAAATCAAGTGAAAAACCAGAGGCATGCGGTCTTTTCTCTCGTGGCAGAATACCACTATTGAAATCACTTGCTAATGAAGATCACTCATGACAAGGAAAAATCAATATTGAAATCATCTATCCTATATTTACCTAGCCCATGGAAGAAGCTACTTGTGATAGGCCTATGAAGGGAATGAGAAGGAAGGGCTTGAGGAGGAGGGTGCAGTTGAGCTAAAAAATGGCTTAAGAAAGCATCATATTTCATTAGCTCTGTGCCATGCACTATGAGGAGGATTTCTTCATGATCTAGCATAGTGGGTAAGTACAAGGATAAATGCGATGAGCCTGCTAACTAAGATTACACAGTGCATACGATTGAAGGGAGAGGAATATAATGATTGCATAATTTAACTTGAAAGTGACTAATAAGGGGATCTAAGACTATGCCATGAACAAAGAAATAAAGGTAGAATAGGTCTTGGGCGCAGGGCACACTTGCAAGAGACAATGCAGCATGACTGTTCACCGAGGATGCGCTGTGCACTGGGAAGGAGAGGCAAGAGCACAAGGAGAGGGCATAACACATAAAAAAGGCACAAGGGAAGACATTACTACCCAATGAGAGTACACAATGTGCTCAACCATGATATAGGGGAAAGGCTGGTGCAGTTTGCTTCAACAGTGGCTATTTGTAAGAAGAGATTATGTAGTTCATTGAGGTAAGTAGTAGAAGGTAAGCCACTTTGCCCAAGACATATTTAATGTAGTGAGAGGGAGGAGACATTCTATGGTGTAGTTTGATTTTGGATAGGGCCTCTAGAAATTATCCATGCATTATACAAGGTAGGATCACTAAAAAATAAATGTAGTAAGTCGATACAAGAAAGAGGCATTAGGTGGCTATGCTTTGAAAGTTTTGAATGTGCAGCCATAAGAGACGACCTTAAGAAAGACTTAGTGCACAAGTCTAGGAGGAAAATATCTAATTGATGAGACTCATGGATAGGCAATGCTCATCACCTAGTGAAGGATTAAAGCTTTCAAAACTTGCATTAGGCAGGAGGACCAAGAAGAGCTCTAAAATTGCTAAGTGTGGGACTAGTAGAGTAAGAGAGGGAAATGCATCCAAACGAGAATCAAACACGGATCACACACATGAATGCCATTGATATAAGCTAGGAGAATGCACAATACTCAAGAACAAAAATCACACCTTGAAACAACAACAAAGCGACACATATTTCTAAGTGCGACAATTAAAATGCCACATTGCGACACTAAGAATACACATTGTGACACAAGTGTCGACTATGACTAGAAAGTGTGCTAAGCTGCAAGAATGTATCTAGTGCATACTCTTATGATATGTAGGACCATATAATGCAAGATAGTGTGTTAGAATTTCCTCTAGTGACATGCAAAGGTGTGACACATACATGAGAGAAAACAACTAAAAGTGACACTTGCGTTAGTAAGAAAACGAGAAAATGGCACTTGCAAACGCTAAGTAAATTGAAAGTGACACATGCCAGGGTGAAGGTAACATGAAAAATATGCTTATTAAAGTGAACACAAGCAAAAATGACAATTGAAAATGTTAAAGTGACACTTACAAAAACAAAGGTGCGCAAAAGCAACAGTCTGGAAAACTCACCGAAATAGAAGTACAATTGCAACTAAAGTGAGGGACACTGTCAATGGAGAGTGCGTATTGAATGTTAGCATGGGTTTTGCGCATGCACTGTCTTGTTGTACTGCACTATGCTTGTTCAATATTGCATAAAGGAAGTGTGTTTATGAACTCATCAAGGGTCGAGCATGTGTGAACAAATGAAATCGACACTAGAATTTTAAAAGAAGACTTAAAAAATTAGCAAACAACAATCAACCATGAAGTGAACATGGAACGAAATGTCGTAAGATCCTTAGTAGTCTCTAAAATTTAAGTATAGACAAAATTTTAGAAGGTGTTAATCGTAGTGTCAACAAAAGTCTAAAATATAAATTAGAATTAAGATGGCGATTTTACAAAATTGATGAGATTTTTAACGGATATGACCACACTTATTATAGTGAAATTTCTGTACAGGACGACTATGGGATTTGTGATGGATTTGAACACATTAATTAGAGTGGAATTCATGTAGAGTATGACTATGTGTTGGGCTCGATTGTAGATGAATTTGGGGACAAGATTAGTTTTGATGGATATGACGATATTGAATATGAATTTTAGTTGAATGCAAATGAATTTGGCGACAAGATTAGTTTTGATGGATATGACGATATTGTGTATGAGTTTCCTTTAAATACAACATAAGAATATGAAATCATTATTCTTGATGATGATAATTTCAACAACGGCCCTCCTCATACATCGAAATCTGCGATTGAAAGTTTTCCTACGCACGTAATCTGCGTTGAGAGTGGAGATGCATGTTGTTGTATCTGCTTAGACCCGATAGTTGTTTGTGATGAAGCCAAAATACTTCCATGCAATCACTTTTATCACAGTGAATGCATCATTAAGTGGCTTGGCATTAGTGATGTTTGTCCACTATGCCGATATTAGCTGCCCTCAGATGTAGATGGAGATCAACACCAAAACTAAAAGGCTGATAATGGAATCTACTTTTTAATTTGTGTATCATCGGGAACTACTTTTAGTGGCTTTTGAATTGGTTTATTGAATGAAATTTGGGTTTAACTTTACTTTTAGATAATAGTTTCTTATTTTAAAAAATAAGTTCATGTCTTTATACAACTTTAATTAAGGTTAATATAATTTATTATTTTTATAAATACAATTTAATACTTATGATTATTATTATTCGAATATATATTATATTTTTAAAATTTTCCCTAGCTTGTGAGCAATTACAAAATTATAGAAGGTTATGAAGGATTAGAGAATTGTGATGGCAAGGTCGAGAGGTTCACTTGCCTCGGAGCCATAAGGGTATTTATGCAGATTGTACATTGAATGAAAGGGTATTTGTGCGGATTGTACATTGAATGAAATGGTTTGAGAGAAGTAAAGAAATTTATGAAGGAAATGATACATCTAAATTTTAAATTAAAAATGAAATATTATTTAAATAAAAAACAAGGTTCGTTATCATAACAAAAAATGATTATTTATAAAAATCGATTCTATATATTTGGTTAGTTTTAATTAAAATATTATAAAACATTAATAATTCCATGTCTAATATGGTAGCTTGATTAGTTATTGTGTAGCTTGTTATGTAGTATATGTGTAGTTGTATTTGTGTTCAACCTCGAGTTAACACTTTTTATGATGATTACAATACTCCAAGTCGAACACACATGAAAATACAATGTCTACTATAATAATAAAAACAAATATACATACTTCGTTAGTTTTAATTAAAAACATAAAAAATATGAAATAATTAAAACAAAAGCAAATATCTTATATTTTTACTTGAGTGTGAGGGAGATGTATAATTCTTTATACTTTAAAAAAATATTTCAATACAACATTTAAAAATTTTTATTTGAGTATCCATGTTAACTAATTTATTTCAATATCAATTTCATATCTCACACACAATAATAGTCAAGAATGAATTTTTGTCGGGGACCTGAATTTGAATGAAGGCTATGCGAGACATGGAGAACTTTCACAAAGGCTCTACTTATTTGGAGCATAACCCATTTGGTGCTTATACCCCTAAGCTCAGTTATATTTAGCTTATGGTAATAAGACATGGGTCTATCACCAAATGATGGTGGAAGAAAGTTTGGAAGGTCAAATTCCCTACAAAATCTAAGTTCTTTATGTGGTGTCCAATTGAAAACAAAGCCCCAACTTGGGATGCTCTTAGAAAAGATATCTGAAAAGGCCTAGTTGACGCTCCTAGTGTAAGAATACAAAAGAATATGCCATGTAAAATTTCATGACTTGCCCTTTTTTTAGCAGGTTTAGCATATATGCAAATAGGTTGTAGGACACTCAGGGGATTGGGTTGGGGAGAAGATGAATTGACTCTCAAATCCATCATGTGTTGCCTTCAAAACTCCACCCCTAGTTTTATCCTTGGGTGTGTCGCTGGCTCAAAATAGAGCCATATTCCAAGAAAAGCCTTCAATTGTTGAACACTTTGTGGCTGAAGCCATGCCTATTTTAGCTCATTTCTCTTAGAAAAAAGGGGCCGCCCTTCCTAGAGTGGTAATTGTAGAAAACCTTAACCTCAGGATTTTTTTGATGGTGCATCAATTAACTCCGAGCAGAAAAATGGTGGGGGCTTTATCCTCTTCATTTTAGTCTCTCATTTTTTAAAGTAAAAATGGGGTTAGGCCCTGGATCCAATAACAAGGATGAACTGCTAGCTTGTAAGAAGTTGCTCCTCTTCGCCTTAGCTAAAGAGTGTACTCATATCCAAGTTTTTGAGGATTCCATGCTGATCATCAATTGGTAATGAATTTTAAATTTGGAGGAACATTTTTTTCATGTCCATCTTTGATGAAATTAATAGGTTGATAAGTTCTTTTAACTACTTCACTTATTTTCACATCTACATGGAAAGGAATTAGGATGCAAAAACATTTTCAAAGAAATTCTGTCAATGGTGGTAGAGCCCTCATAGCTCACAAAACATCATGACAACATCACCCATCCTATTTTATTTCATAGGCCTATTCATCATCTTCACACAAGGGCTATATAAATTAGATCCAAGGACCAAATTTTAAATCTATTTTGACAAATTTTTATGACGATTACAACATTCACAGTTTGAGAAAAGCTACTAATTTTTTTCCCTCTCTTTATCAAGAATGTACTTTTATGAACAAACAAGAAACCTTTGAGGTGGGTCATGTTGAAAATAACATCAAGAAAAGTCCTAATTTAATTTGTCCTTGAATTAAATTAGAAATTAAATTGTAATTTTAATTCTCATAACAACTTGTAGTAGTTAACTAAGTTAATTTGACTTCGTTGGCTCTGTTAATTCGAGTTGGGAGTTTATTTAGAGTGGTTCCTAAACTTTAGGGGTCTAGGTTGAGTTCTTTTGCGTTGTAATTATTTAGTTCAGTTTAAGTGAGTTAAATTCACTTAAACTAGTTCCAATTGCTGGAGGAATTAGTGGGAGATCTAGTAGTGGGGTGTAACCAACACTATTCAACCATATTCACTCATAAATAACTCATGCATGTGATGAAAGAAAAAACTCAATTGAGATTAGAGTCCACGAACAACGTACTATTATTTGTAAACAAAATCTAATATTGAAAATTAAAAAATATAAATATTCTAAAAAAATTAGAAAAGTGTAATTTTAACGCTTTTCATTCTTATTATTCAATTCATTGTGGGAAGAGAATAGCCACACACATAAATGTTTGAAATAAAGAAATATGGCTATCATTTAGCCATAGTTATTTATGGCTTTAGAATTGTGTAATTATGTAATGTAAACTTAATAAATAATATAAATAACTATTTCAATATAATAGTTAAATAAATATCAACAATCAACTCCACACGAAATACATATTTTCATTTTAGAAGGCTTTTAAAACCAGTCATTAAATGTAGTAACATCACATTATTATTTCAGATGCTTAAAACATTTACAGAGAGAGGAAACTCTTTACAGAGATAGATTGTCACCGCATTTACTGGACTATATACCGATCATAAAGATCAAGTAATGTCAGAGGCTTCCTGGCGATGGACAGACTCTGCCTCGGAAGTTTTCAGGAGAAAATATATAGACTCAAAGACTCTAATGGTTCAGCCACTTTAGGTTCTCACCAGTACCGAGCATACTGATGCGCAGGCTTCCAAACCACCTATGGACTTGAGTAATTTTGTGATGCAAGCAGATTAGACGCACAGGTCCGCAGATGCAGAGCAGGAAAATACTCGACTCAAAACACTCAAGACTCTAAACTCCCTAAACTCCGATGCCCCAAGAATGAGCCTTACCCTTCTTTATATAGGAGAGAAGGGGGGACAAACATTGTCCTTGGTTCGATCAGAGAAAAGACTTAAAGCAAAGGAATCATTTCTTTTCAGTTTTATCGGAGCAACGTCCGCACAAAAATTCAGATCCAAAATATGGATCGAATAATTGCTTTCGGGTAACGCAGCCGATATAGCCTGTAAAGTAGATCCTTTGTACTAAAAGTTATTCAGACATGACTAAAACATTGTGGATGCTTTTTTACTAAAGCCCACGAGAAAATATTATATTACACTGTGGAGATTTTTAAATAGAAAAATCCACGGAAAAACTGGCCACAATTCAGCCCTTGTGACTGGTACATATTAAAATATTGTGAGTCCTGGGAATCTGTCTAGTTTGTGTGGCATGATATCCCAGGCTTTGGTGTAGATTCTCCGGACGATGATGGGCCTTCCTAGAACAGTTTTATGCTGTACTTTGGTGAGGACCAGCCACTCCATGTGCTCTCGCATATATTCTTCATGGGAGTTATTGTAAGGAGCATCTTTGTATGTTGTCCACTCATTGTCGGTCATCTGCTTGATAGTGTGATATACTGGATGATTGCATGCCATATTGCAATCCATGATACAGGGCTTGCCTATATTCCTGCAATATTTCTCATGTTCTACTGGGTCCATAGCAGTTTTATTGACCTCGTAATCCTTCCACCATTCTCTGAGCCATTGATTTTGTTGATATCCTTGATAATGCCCGACTGTGCTGAATTTGAGCCTAGTATAGTGGGTTTCTATTTGGTCATCAACATTAAGAAATTGCCACCATAATCTTTTATAATCTGCAAAATCAAAGACAGTGTCAGGAAACATAATCATGGGATCATTTCTGGGCCATCTTGCTGCCATGTGTGTCTTTCGATGACCAGGTTCATTCCATAAGTCACGGGTACGATATATGCAAACATGTTTCTCATAGATTCCTGTATCCTTTCCCCCATACTGCCAAATAGTAGCGATGTCGTGAAAGTTTTGCTCCAATGCTTTCCTTGCTAACTCAACATTCCTTCTGGCTTTGTCATAAATCATTTCATGTATCCACGTCCTTCCTTTGGGGTAGACTTTTCTTTCTGGCACATATAATTGAAGATCCATATGGGGCTGTAGATTAGCATCTAGAACTTTTGTATTTCTGATTTGCCATGTGGGTTTCCAGTCCCTTTTATTATTTTCCCATTCTAATTCGTCTGGTATGATCCTCATTGTCTCCCTCTTGTGTTCCTGTTCCCATTCAGTAACAATAACCAGAACTTGTGCCTCTTTCTGCTCAATATACTCTCTGCTTAAAAAATCAGGGAGGCTGTTATCTTTTCCTTTAATATGTTCAACAGAGAAATCAAAATTGGCAAACAGGGCCTGCCACCTTGCAAATTTCGCTTCTCCAGCCTTCTTAATATTTTTTGTCAATACCTTTTGCATGGCTGATGCATCAGTCCTGAGGAGAAAAGGTTTATTTATCAGATAAACCTCAAACTTGCTTATACAATTCCATGCAGCTTTGACTTCTCTTTCAATAACAGAGTAATTTTGTTCTACAAGGTTCCAGATTCTAGAGGCAAATTGAACTACCTGCTCTTCTTTACCAATTCTTTGCTTTAAAACCCCTCCCCATCCAACATTACTTGCATCAGATTCAACAATCTTAAAGGCTTGATCATCTGCAACATATAAAATGGGTAAAGATTTTACTTTAGCCTTGATTTCCTGAACAACTTTGGTGTGGAGATTTGACCAGTCAGGAGGAATTTTCCCTAACCTTTTGTTAAGGATTTTTCTATCACTGGCACAATCTTGATAAAAGTTGCTAACATAATTAAGGCAACCCAAAAACCTTTGCAATTGTGTCTTATCCTTAAGAACATCTAGAAATTTGTCAGCGAAGTCAATGGCATGCTGCTGGAGAGAAATCTGCCCATTGCAGATTGTATGACCCAAAATTTTTATAGAAGTCTGAAAAACTTCTATTTTCTTTTTGCTTAGAACTAGCCCATTCTTCTGAACTAACTTTAAGAAAATATTTACATGCTTAAAGTGTTCATCTATACTCTTGGAAAAAATCAAAACATCATCGATATATACAATCAACCAGTCAAAATAAGGTTTGAAAATGTCATCCATTACCTTCTGGAATTTTGAGGGGGCATTTTTGAGCCCAAATGGCATGACATTCCATTCATAGTGTCCTGCGGGAATGTTGAAGGCAGTCTCAAACTTATCTGATTCTTCTATAGCCACCTGCCAAAATCCTGCTTTTGAATCAAACTTTGAAAATATTTTTGCACCTGCAATTCTTCTGATCAAGTCTCCTTTGTGTGGAATTGGATAGGTGTCATCTGCAAGAACTGAATTCAGAGGTTTATAATTGATGACAAGCCTTGGGATACCCCTGATCTGCTCTACCCTTTTGTTTACATAAAATCCATAACAATTCCATGGGCTATTTGATTCTCTTATTAGTCTCCTATCAAGCAGTTGCTAGATCTCTTTCTGGCAGAGATCCCTATATTCTTTGCTCATAGGGATTGCTCTACTCTTGCAGGGTTTTCTTGCAAATCCTTCTTTATATGGCAACCTGATAGTATGTTGTTTTCGATGCCAAAAGGCATTCGGCTCTTCTGAACAACATTTTTCTTCTAGCTGTTGCTTCAAATATTGAATTCTGCTTTTTACCTGAGGCAGCTTCAGCTGTTTTTTTTCTGATTTGATTTTCAATCTTTATATTCCTTTTTACCAGAAAGGAATTTGGAACTGGCTTTTTTGCTTTTGTCAACTGAACTTTTTCAATTTTTCCTACTAATCCAGTAAGAAGAGTTTTAGTTGTGTCAATGTGACCAACTAATTTTTCTCCTACCTCTTCTATTTTGTTCAGTGAATCTCTGGCATAAGTACGACAAAAACTGGTATCAGAGCCAGTAAAGTTTGGTTCTAAAGGTTAGTACTCATAATCAGGAATGGAACCATTCAGGAAATCTATTTCTTTCCGTGAACTAGAAGAGAGAGACCCTCAGGTTGAGGAAAATCCTTTAAGAGATATGTTTGCAAGTAGTTCTAGTAGAACCTTAAATTCTGCAGAACTTACCTATGAAGAATCTCAGCCTTCTGCCCATTGGGAATTACCACAGATATCCCCTTCTGAAGTTTATAATGACTTAGCCCCTTTTCATTTAATTGCTGCATCAAGGATAAGCATTAAGGAGTCAGTTAGTCAAGTCCAAGAAAACTCAGATAGCATTCAAACAATTTCTCTGTTGGATCCTAAAGCATTGCAAGCTGAAGCAAAGACATTGAAGACAAACTATCTGCATCTAGGTTGTATTCGGGTTGGAATAAATCCTTTAGTCCATAAAGGGTTACATACCTTTGTGCTTGCAACAGTCAGAGATATGACACATAATAAGTATACCGATTCCATTATTGGTGGAATAGTAGCACCTTTGTCTGATGGTCCTGTGTATTTTGACTGCTTTCCAAACTTTTCTGTATATGTCTATGACAAAACCATTGCTGAGATCTTGCAACTGCAAATCCAAACGACAGGTTTCGATATGAAAAAGAAAAGAAACAATGTAGCCATTCATACTAAAGCTTGCCTGCGACACACCAATACCTTGTGGCCAGCCATCCGCCATACACCTAGCAGAGATTCCAAGTCTAGTGTTGTTGTCAAAATCGATCCCCGAAATCAAAAAGTTGAACATCATTTGATCTGATGGCAAGACTTGCAATTTCCTACACATTGGGCGGTAGATAACCCCAAGCCAATAGTACCCAGAAATATTACTTCTACAAATATTACTGAAACTCCTTCTGGTGCTATTATTTCTTTTCCAAGAAGATCTACCATTGACCGCCAAGGAATTGATATTGCTTGCAAATCCTCAAAATATTACAGAGACCCTTCTATTGTAGATACTGCTTGTTCCTCTTCGTCTTGCTGTAGACACAGTCAATTATATGAGTTAGCCCAACTTGTAAATTACTCTTCTCTAGAAGTAAAATGTCCAGATTGTCAAGATGTTATAAATCTGCTTACCTTAGCTGAACAAAATGTACATTCATTTCATAATCCCAGAACTGGTGTTGCTCCTCCTTCTACTTCTGTAAACCCGTGTCTGAATCCCAAGTGTTCTGACATCCCGTTTCCTCATGAGCCAGAACCTGATTCAGACCATGTTCTCATGATGCAAACAGTAGAAGAAGAAGATCCTAGATTAACTGAAATAATCTGTCTGATGAGACCAGCAAAGCCAAGATATGGCCTAGGAATGCTTGAGCAGTCACAGTTGATTCCAGAATGTAGGTTTAAACAAATTCCTGCTGATTGTAAAAAGCCTGCAGTTATGGAAATGCACAAGTTCTTCTCGCTTATGGATGGATGCCTGAAATCAAAAATCAGTGCTAAATGGATGAAGGCTATGCTTAATTGGGATTTGTATACAAATCCACAAGCAGAAGAATTTGACCAAACATGCACACCTGACCAGAAAAGGCAATATGCAAATGACTGGAAACATTACATGGAGGTGAAAAATACATGGATTTCTTTCTATTCTTGGAAAGATAAAATTGCTCCCATAAATGTTTTTACTGGGGCTTCCTCCAGTCTTACAGTCAATAAACATGGATGGACTGCATTAGACGGGTCACAAATTGAGACTCCTACCACATTTCCTCCATACAAAGGGGTTGTTTTAGGAGAAAATACCAATGCAGCCAAGGCCATGCCATTGGTCCAAAAAGATGATAATGCCCTAGGAATTGATGGAAGAATCCAAAAGGCTAGTGAACAATTGAACTGGACCAATACAGCTCTCAAGGGTTTGGAGATGAATGTAACAAAGACAGATGATGTAAAGAAGCAGATAGATATTGTGCATATTTCATTAAATAGTGTGAATAGCTGTTTAAACGATATGCAATTTGATTCCAGTATTTCTCGTACTTATGCCAGAGAGTCACTGAACAAAATAGAAGAGGTAGGAGAAAAATTAGTTGGTCACATTGACACAATTAAAACTCTTCTTACTGGATTAGTAGGAAAAATTGAAAAAGTTCAGTTGACAAAAGCAGAAAAGCCAGTTCCAAATTCCTTTTTGGTAAAAAGGAATATAAAGATTGAAAATCAAATCAGAAATATTCATAAGTTTCCTGCTTTATTCCCCAAAGAAACTGTCTCTTCATCAGATGCTGATAAATCGGAACATGTTAGCATTGCTTCTCTATTTCAAGAAGCAGAGGCTAAAGCAGAAGCCAGAGAAACAGAAAAGAAACCTCAAGAGACACAAATCTTCCCCATCTATGAGCCCCTAGAACACAGATTTTCTAGGTATGCTGCTCCTGATCTTGAAGGAAAAGGAAAATTGCCTGAAGCACACGCTTTCTTCCCTGACTCTCATAGGGAATGGAATATAGATAATATGAGCATTAGTCAGATCCGGCAAATGATAGACATAATGTACACAGAATATAAGCTCATGTGTCTCAGAGGAAAATCTGAAATAGATGCTTGCAAGACAATTATTCAATGTTTTACAGGTACACTTCTCAGATGGTGGGAGACTGAATCTTCCCCCAAACTCATTGAAACCATGGAGGCAAAAGTTCTTAAAGATGAGAAAGGTGAAATTATACATAATTCAGATGGCACAGTGATCAGTAATATGATTGGCGCTCTGACATCAATGATTCAGGAGCATTGGCGTGGAAGTGAAATAGAGATTGCCAACAAACATGAAGTCATACTCATGAACCTCAAATGCCATAAAATGTCGCAGTATGATGACTTGCATCGTGATTGGATGCAAAGAATTTACGAGGTAAAGGACTCAAAGAACCTGTTGTGGAAACATGTATATCTTGCTGCTCTACCTTCAAAATTCGTTGATTATATCAGATTGCAGGAAATTTTTCAGTTGCCATTTGAATCCTACACATGGGGTGAAATTTACTCACATATTACAAAGACACTGGTGAGTCTTTGTACGAGCTCAAAGGTGAATAAATCTTTAGAGAAATTATCCAGGTTACCAGATAGAAAGTCCATCTGCAACAGATATGGACTTGCAATAGATGATCCTTTGATCAAGAAAAGGAAGACTAAGAAAAGAGATAAAAGAGAATTCAGGGAGACCTTCTACAAAAACAAGAAAAATTATCCAAAGGATAGAAGAAGAAAATATCCCACAAGAAATAGAAGTCAGAAGCATAGACATAAGGGATATTACAGGTATGTGCCAAATACTCATTATTACAACCCCTCTGACATCCATCTGCGTTCAACTAAGCAAGAAAAATGGAACAAAATCACTTGTTGGTTATGTGGGCAGAATGGGCATACAGCCTCAAGGTGCCCGCAAGGGGAGGAATCAAAGATTAACAGAGGGAAGAAGACTGCTGTCTATGCTCAAAAAGCCAAACAAGTCAAAAAAGAGCATAGAGGCCCTATTGCTTGCCTTAAATGTGGATCTGCGACTCATGTCACTGAAAGGTGCCCCAATTTCACAATCAGAGATACAACACAACAACACCAGCTTGAAGAAACATCTCTTGATTCTTTTAGCTCTACAGAAGAAGAATTTCAAGAAAACATGGGCCAATACTCCGAATCAGGTTCATCAGAATGCTCATGTTCTGATTCTGATGAATGTGCTTGCCATGCCATGTATGAAGATGATTCTGATGATTTTAGCAGCTCAAGTGAAGAAGAAAAACAAAAGCCTCCTAAAGAAAAGGTGCTAATGGCATCCACTGATGAAGAAGCGGAATTAAAAATTCTGTCTCAAATCAGAGTGATGGAGGATGGCGATATGAAGAACAGACTGATAGAAGCTTGCACAGACCAATTGAAAACCAAAGCTTCTAAGGAATCAGGGAAGAAACCGTTGTTTGTTGATGCATCCTATGAGCGCAATACAAAATCTTTTCAAATGCATCACCAAAAACCAGGGAGAGTAAGGTCACTTACCCTTGGTGAAGTAAGTGGAGAAATCCACCACATCAAATCTGAGACCTCTACAATCAAAGCTCAGATTGCAGAACTGCAGAAAGGCAAACAAATTGCGACTAGCCAGAAATATGAAGAAGAAGAAGAAGATGAGGATGATTCTTGGAACCTAGTTGCACATGCGCAAGAAGTCCAAATTGCTGAAGGTATGCAAGA
Source organism: Pinus taeda (assembly GCA_000404065.3). Lineage (NCBI taxonomy): Eukaryota > Viridiplantae > Streptophyta > Pinopsida > Pinales > Pinaceae > Pinus > Pinus taeda. Next base: position 49,803 of record APFE031063461.1, read on the forward strand.
TCCAAATTTTGGATTTAAGGACATGAGATTATTTACTATCACCTGTCAGTAACATCATGTTAAGGTAAATATCTGTATTCAAGGAAATTTTTTCAAATGATCGCATTATTAAACTCAGGTGCAGATATTAATATCCTTAATATGAAAAACATTCCAGCCAGATACTGGGTCTCTGCTGAAAGAAAGGTTGTGGTTCTTGGAAATAAGAGGCTTCAGTATGAAGTTCCAAAAGCTTCATTGTGTTTTGATTCACATTGTGTATATATGAAGTTTGTTGTTGCAGATATTCCTGTTGATTGTATATTAGGAAATATATTTCTTGCTGCATTTGAATCACACGGTTCAGCTAGGTTGAAAGGAGGAAGATCTGGTTACTTTATTTCCGTCCCCACATCAAAAGGCAAAAAGAAGAAGATTATACTGCCTTATGTCTCCAGTCTAAGAGTCTCTACCATGGTACAGGCAATGCAAAAGTTAGATAAGGCAGAATCCTTACTAACAGACCTCAAAGATCTCAAGAGTAAACTAAGGATTGAAGAACAACTGAAGCTGCCTCAGGTAAAAAGTAGAATTCAAGATTTGAAGCAACAGCTAGAAGAAAAATGTTGTTCAGAAGAGCTGAATGCCTTTTGGCATCGAAAACAACATACTATCAGGTTGCCATATAAAGAAGGATTTGCAGGAAAACCCTGCAAGAGTAGAGCAATCCCTATGAGCAAAGAATATAGGGATCTCTGCCAGAAAGCGATCCAGCAACTGCTTGACAGGAGACTAATAAGAGAATCAAATAGCCCATGGAATTGTTATGGATTTTATGTAAACAAAAGGGCAGAGCAGATCAGGGGTATCCCAAGGCTTGTCATCAATTATAAACCTCTGAATTCAGTTCTTGCAGATGACACCTATCCAATTCCACACAAAGGAGACTTGATCAGAAGAATTGCAGGTGCAAAAATATTTTCAAAGTTTGATTTAAAAGCAGGATTTTGGCAGGTGGCTATAGAAGAATCAGATAAGTTTAAGACTGCCTTCAGCATTCCCGCAGGACACTATGAATGGAATGTCATGCCATTTGGGCTCAAAAATGCCCCCTCAAAATTCCAGAAGGTAATGGATGACATTTTCAAACCTTATTTTGACTGGTTGATTGTATATATTGATGATGTTTTGATTTTTTCCAAGAGTATAGATGAACACTTTAAGCATGTAAATATTTTCTTAAAGTTAGTTCAAAAGAATGGGCTAGTTCTAAGCAAAAAGAAAATAGAAGTTTTTCAAACTTCTATAAAATTTTGGGTCATACAATCTGTAATGGGCAGATTTCTCTCCAGCAGCATGCCATTGACTTCGCTGACAAATTTCCAGATGTGCTTAAGGATAAGACACAATTGCAAAGGTTTTTGGGTTGCCTTAATTATGTTAGCAACTTTTATCAAGATTGTGCCAGTGATAGAAAAATCCTTAACAAAAGGTTAGGGAAAAATCCTCCTGACTGGTCAAATCTCCACACCAAAGCTGTTCAGGAAATCAAGGCTAAAGTAAAATCTTTACCCATTTTATATGTTGCAGATGATCAAGCCTTTAAGATTGTTGAATTTGATGCAAGTAATGTTGGATGGGGAGGGGTTTTAAAGCAAAGAATTGGTAAAGAAGAGCAGGTAGTTCAATTTGCCTCTAGAGTCTGGAACCTTGCAGAACAAAATTACTCTGTTATTGAAAGATAAGTCAAAGCTGCATGGAATTGTATAAGCAAGTTTGAGGTTTATCTGATAAATAAACCTTTTCTCCTCAGGACTGATGCATCAGCCATGCAAAAGGTATTGACAAAAAATATTAAGAAGGCTGGAGAAGCGAAATTTGCAAGGTGGCAGGCCCTGTTTGCCAATTTTGATTTCTCTGTTGAACATATTAAAGGAAAAGATAACAGCCTCCCTGATTTTTTAAGCAGAGAGTATATTGAGCAGAAAGAGGCACAAGTTCTGGTTATTGTTACTGAATGTGAACAGGAACACAAGAGGGAGACAATGAGGATCATACCAAACAAATTAGAATGGGAAACATATAAAAGGGACTGGAAACCCACATGGCAACTCAGAAATACAAAATTTCTGGATGCTAATCTCCAGCCCCATATGGATCTTCAATTATATGTGCCAGAAAGAAAATTCTACCCCAAAGGAAGGACGTGGATACATGAAATGATTTATGACAAAGCCAGAAGGAATGCTGAGTTAGCAAGGAAAACATTGGAGCAGAACTTTCACGACATCGCTACTATTTGGCAGTATGGGGGAAAGGATATAAGAATCTATGAGAAACATGTCTGCATATATCGTACCCGTGACTTATGGAATGAACCTGGTCATCGAGAGACACACATGGCAGCAAGATGGCCCAGAAATGATCCCATGATTATGTTTCCTGACACTGTCTTTGATTTTGCAGATTATAAAAGATTATGGTGGCAATTTCTTAATGTTGATGACCAAACAGAAACCCACTATACCAGGCTAAAAGTCAGTACAGTCGGGCATTATCAAGGATATCAACAAAATCTATGGCTCAGAGAATGGTGGAAGGATTACGGGGTCAATAAAACTGCTATGGACCCAGTAGAACATGAGAAATATTGCAGGAACATGGGCAAGCCCTGTATCATGGATTGCAATACGACATGCAATCATCCAATATATCACACTGTCAAGCAGATGACCGACAATGAGTGGACAACATACAAAGATGCTCCTTACAATAACTCCCATGAAGAATATGTGCGAGAGCACATGGAGTGGCTGGTCCTAACCAAAGTACTGCATCAAACTGTTCTAGGAAGGCCCATCATCGTCTGGAGAATCTACACCAAAGCCTGGGATATCATGCCACACAAACTAGATAGATTCCCAGGACTCACAATATTTTAATATGTACCAGTCACAAGGGCTGAATTGTGGCTAGTTTTTCCGTGGATTTTTCTGTTTAAAAATCTCCACAGTGTAATATAATATTTTCTCGTGGGCTTTAGTACAAAAGCATCCACAATGTTTTAGTCATGTCTGAATAACTTTTAGTACAAAGGATCTACTTTACAGGCTATATCGGCTGCGTTACTCGAAAGCAATTATTCGATCCATATTTTGGATCCGAATTTTTGTGTGGACGTCGCTCTGATAAAACTAAAAAGAAATGATTCCTTTGCTTTAAGTCTTTTCTCTGATCGAACCAAGGACAATGTTTGTCCCCCCTTCTCTCCTATATAAAGAAGGGTAAGGCTCATTCTTGGGGGCATCGAAGTTTAGGGAGTTTAGAGTCTTGAGTGTTTTGAGTCGAGTATTTTCCTGCTCTGCATCTGCGGACCTGTGCGTCTGATCTGCTTGCATCACGAAATTACTCAAGTCCGTAGGTGGTTTGGAAGCCTGCGCATAAGTATGCTCGGTACTAGTGAGAACCTAAAGTGGCTGAACCATTAGAGTCTTTGAGTCTGTATATTTTCTCCTGAAAACTTTCGAGGCAGAGTCTGTCCATCGCTAGGAAGCCTTTGGTATTACTTGATCTTTATGACCGATATATAGTCCAGTAAATGTGGCGACAGTCTATCTCTGTAAAGAGTTTCCTCTCTCTGTAAATGTTTTAAGCATCTGAAATAATATGAGTACACCATATTTCCGCCATATGAGTATCTCTGTGCATTTATAAAAGTCTGCTGTGTAATCGTTCTGTGGAGTCTTCGTCCGAAGTTCGCCAAAGGATCGAAGGGACACCAAGGTCGTTGTTAGGCGAGGAAGCCGTTGAGGAGACCGCTAGAGTGTGAAAGATCTGAGTAGGTTCACCACTGGTTCACCAGGAGTTGGCTATCTGCACTAACGAAGATATACAACAAGTCGCAAGCTGGTGACAAAAGCCCATGGAAAATGATCTATCTACGCGACGTTGAGTTACCATCTTGTTAAGGGTCGACGTTGAGTTACCCATCTTGATCCTTAAAGAACACGATGTCGGCGTATGTGACATAGTAAAAGTTACGATATATTAACAGATGTTCCATTTGGAAAGGAAAAGTTCGTTGTAATTATTTGAATAAGCCGCAAAGTTCTATGCATATTTTGAATAGACCACAAGCCTCGTTGTTTTAATAAGCGAAAATGGAGCAACCCCTCTCTCAGATTCAAACTGAAATCAGATCAGAGAGGATAAACAGAGTCTTAGGATGCAGTAAATGTTTGAAATACATAATGACTTCCGGCGAGTGTGAGTGCCATGAATTGCTTATTCCAGGCAGAGAAGACACAAACACGATGGAATTTTATCGGAAATACTTGCTTTGCCTTATTAAGCATTTCATAATAACGGGAGTTCCAAGCCTTTCTCCTTTGGATGAAAATATTGATTTCAGAAACGAAACTACTAGTGGAAGGGAGACTTTCTATTATGCAGAAAATGGGTTGAAAGCGGAATTCGGCCCATGGGATTTAGAGGGGGGTGATTCACAGGAAACTCGAGATGAAGAACGGAGTATTTCCTCGAACCCGGACCTTGCTGATCCTAATTCCGTATCTTAACTAGGAACTTCAGGCAATCAACAAAATCCAAATCATAGTTCCCTGAATATCGAACAAAGCCTGATTAGTAATCCAAGTGAAGGGAACATGGAGAGAGATGAAATGTTAAATTACCTTCAACTTCGATTAAAGACTGTAAAGTTTATGTCTGGAAAAAGCGTTGTGATACTAGATATATTGGGGCAACATCTTGATTGGCAACAAATTCTCCAACATGTGGAGTCTGATACAGTAGAATTAAGATGGCGGTTTTACAGAATTGATGGGATTTTTGATGAATATGACCACACTGATTATAGTGAAATTTCTGTAGAGAATGACTATGGGATTTTTGATCGATTTGAGCACATTGATTTCAGTGAAATTCACGTAGAGGACGACGACTTTGTGTTGGGCTCGAATGCAGATGAATTTGGGGACATGATTATGGTGAAATTCCCGTAGAGAACGACTATGGGATATTTGATCGATTTGAGCACATTGATTTCAGTGAAATTCACGTAGAGGACGACGACTAAGTGTTGGGCTCGAATGCAGATGAATATGGGGACAGGATTAGCCTTGATGGACATGACGATATTGAGACTTTGCATTGAATGCAGATGAAGTTGGCAACATGATTAGTTTTGATGGATATGATGATATTGTGTCTGAGTTTCCTCTGAATGTAGCAAATGAAAATGAAATCATTGTTCTTGATCATGATAATTTCAACAGTGGCCCTCCTCCTGCATCGAAATCTGCAATTGAAGGTTTGCCTACGCACGTAATCTCAGTTGACAGTGCAGATGCAGATGCATGTTGCTGCATCTGCATAGACCCAATATCTGTTGGTGATGAAACCAAAATACTGCCATGCAATCACTTTTATCACAGTGAATGCATCATTAAGTGGCTTGGCATTAGCACTGTTTGTCCACTATAACGATATCAGCTGCCCTCATATGTAGATGAAGAAAAATGCCAAAACTGAAAGACTGATCAGTGAATCTACTTTTTAATTTGTGTATCATCGGGAAGTACTAGCCTTCTTTCTTCTCAAGAAGGAACCTAGAGTGTGCATATGGAGAATGTAATTTTTTCATTATTTTGATAAATGATATTATATATATATTTTTTCCCTTCGAGAAACAAATATATATACACATCATTATAAAATATTTAATTTTAATATTTAAAGAATAAAGAATAAACATTAATATTTAAATTTTAATATTTAAAGAATAAAGAATAAACATTAATAGAGAATAAACAATTTAATTATTTCAATATTGATAACAACAAAAAAATTCAATATGAATTATAAATAAATTAATATTTTAATATTTTTTTCCTCTAAAGAAAAATCGTAATTTCTATTGGTAGGGGCTACTCTCCCATAAAAAGTATCAGAGTACAAAAATGCTCCCCATACGGAGTACAATTATAGTTTTGCCAATATATACATCAAGTAAACAGTAAATATGTACTAATAAATAAGCAAATAAATAAACCATATAAAAATAGGCCCCTCAGGCCCTTAAACTTTGAAGTCCATATATGGTCTATGATAGTATTGGTAGTGTTCACCATCCCTTTTTTCCTGTATCATCCATGCACCTCTAGGCCAGATCACAACTTCCTTGGATCGCTAATTGAAAATCTGGTTGTGTTCCCTATATATATGACGACAAACAAAGGAGTCAAATTGTGCTATGAGTCTTTGTGCCTCCTCCAAAATGTGCTTCAATGAGTAAGCATGATAGTTAGAAATATTGTTGATCCAATTGATAATGATCTGTGAGTCCCCAAATATTTGAATATCTCTACATTGCTTTTCTAATGCAAATTGAAGTAGATATTTGAGAGTAATGAGTTCGGAAAAATTATTTGTACGGTCTGTTCCCAACCCCATTTGAATTTTAAAGAAATGTGTATCAGACAAGTATAGGATAGCTCCAGGGATAACAAGCCTAGAAGAAGGTGATGTATCACCAGGGATAAGATAATAAGTGGCCAAGACGTAGGCAAAGATAAGGTGCCCATTTGGTAATTGATTCGAGAAAATGAGCTGATTCCGGGCTAACCAGATGGCCCAACAGATGAGGGGAGGTATGTTCCTGGCTTTGTTCAGATTGGCCATTGCCCACCAAGAGTGCCATGCATCTTGGACAGAAATTCCCTGCCATTGGATGGGGATATGGGTGGCGGAGAGGATCGAATGCCAAAGATCCACAATGATAGGACAGTGTATGAAAAGGTGGTCTGTGGATTCCGTGTTGTTTCTGCATAAGAAACACTAGGATGGACCATGTAAGGTTCATTTCATGATATTGTCCCTAGTGGGGGCCTTGTTCCTGAGCACAGTCCACATGAACAATCGTGATTTGGTTGGTACCTTTAATTTCCAAAGCTAACTCCACCACTGCTCCAAAAATGGTGGTCGATGGTCCGCATAGATGCTGAGGTATCCTTCCTTGGGAGAATGCATTCTGTGTTTTTCCAAAGCCCAGATCAGTTTATCTTCACCCTCGGTAATCCTAATATGAGATTCAGTGAGGGCATTTAAATATGATTCCTAAATTTGATGCCATATTTGAGGAAGGTTTATCCGATGAGCAGTTTTCCAGGCTTGTTGAAAGAGGGTGGTGTTCTCAGGATTTTCTATGTGATCTAGATGTGAGATGCCAACATTGTTGAGTAGCATAATTAAATCCTATGAGAGCCTGTATAAGTTGCCACTTCCAATCCAAGGATCCAAGCCAATTTGCACCAAAGTGCCAGAGTGAATTTTCTAGGTAATCCCTTCCTGAATGAGTGGAAGGGAATTGAGAATTGCTTTCCAAATAATAGATATACTAGTTCTGTTCCATGTGGGGTATTTGATCTTGTCCAGTGTGTTGAGGGGATGAATGTATTTCATGGAGACAACCCTCGTCCATAAGCTGCAAGTAGTGAGTAGATGCCACCCCAATTTAGCAACCAATGCAAATGAGAAGTGTGGCAGACTTTTAATACCCTATCAACCCCACTTCTTGGGTATGCTATCAGATCCCATCAGGCTAAAGCAAAAATCTTGCCTTCCTGTTTACCTTTCCAAAGGAATCTGCAGCATAGGTTTCGTATTATGGAGAGAATGCCCTTAGGGATCCATGCTAGGGGCATCCAGTATACATGTGTGACCTCTAGAACAAATTTTATGAGGACCAGTCAACTTGCTCTGTATAGATATTTGTGATGCCAAATGCAATGTCTTTACTCGATCTCGGTCACCAACCATAGCCAATCAACAATTCCATAGTGGTGAGGTTTTAGCCGGTATCCAAGATATTTTAGTCCATCATCTAGGGAGTGTTGAGTGAAGGGAAACCTATGGAGTGCATATTGAATTTCATGAGGAGAGCACCTCGAAGTAGTGATGGTAGACTTATTGCTGTTAATCTCCATGACCGATGCAATACTAAAGATGGACATGATAGATTGTAGCTCGATCAGATTCCCAATACCTCCATTAAGGAAAAGCATGACATCATCTACAAAAATTAAATGAGTCAGTATGCAATTGTTGGAGATTTTAATTCCTTGTATTCGGCCTAGCCTATGTTCTCCCAAGATGAGCCTGCTTAGACCCTCCATAATTAGCAGAAATAGTAGTGGGGAGAGGGGCCAACCTTGTCTGAGTCCCCTTTCTGAGTGGAAAAAGGGAGAAGCCAAACCATTTATGAGAACACTGAAACATACTTTTGTTATAAAACACACAATCCAATTGATGAAATCCAGAGGAAAACCTAAATGAGTTAAAAACATTCTTATATATAACCAACTAGCACGATCAAATGATTTTGAGAGATATACCTTGAGGATCATACCTTTCATCTTTTTTGACTTGATAGAATGTAAGACCTCCTAGGCTGTACCGATAGCTTCATGTATCTGATGATCCTAAAGGAATGCAAATTGCTCAGAAGAGATGAGTAAGGATAGAATGGGGTGAAGGCAGTTTGCAATGATTTTGTATATACAGTTTCAAAGTGAGATTGGGGGGAAATCATTGAAGGAGTCCAGGTTATCATATTTAGGTATGAGCGCAATGAATGTGGAGTTGAAGGCCTCGTAAATGCGTGCTGTAGTGCAACAATATTCAATGATTTTGAGGAGGTCCTCACCAAGGATATAAAAAAATGCGTTATAGAACTCTACAGGCCAACCATGTGGTCCAAGACTCTTGTCCTTGAACCATTTCATAGTAGATTCTAGCTCCCCCATCGTAATAGGCTTAGTAAGGTCCTCAACATCCTCCTGATTCACAAAGCGGGGAAAAAGTCAGGAAACCCTAATGATTCCAACAAGGGATGCTTTGGGAGGGGCCTTGTAGAGATTCTTGAAGTGTGAGGTGCCGAGAGGCCAAACGCTGAAAGGAATGTACCCGTATGCCCCGCTCATTTGTCATTTTCCATATGGTATTAATTACTTTGCGTCCATTAGAAAATTTATGGTAAAACTTAGTATTATTGTCTCCTTCTTGTAGCCAAATAGAACGACTCTGAAGCCTCCACGATTCTTCTATGTCTTTAAGGATCTTATCCCTGTGAGAGACAAGGGATGTGAGCTAATCCTTGTGCTCAATAGACAGATAACCACTCCCATGTTCATCTTCCATATTAGCAATCTCTGCCTCAATGTTTCTTAGGGTTTCATCATCGCTCAGTCTCTTATTATCAGCCCAACTCATGGAGAGGTGCTTCAGGTTGATTAAATTGTGAGCAAACCCTTCTGATAGATTTCCTCCTGCACTAGGTGGATGTGCCTTCCAATAGTATGTGACAAGCTTGATATAATATGGGTCTTTTAACCATGTAGCGTTGAACTTGAATGGTGCTTTGGGCTTGTTGACTTGTCCACTGAGATCAAGGTAAATGGGCAAATGGTCCAACAGTCCCGCCGAACCAACCCACTGATGATAGATGCATCCTTGTCCTAGAAACCGTTCATTAAGGAGGAAACAATCTAATCTTCGAGCCAACCTTGCATCCCTAGTTCTTATGTTCCTCCAGGTGGGTTGGAGCCGGGCCGAAGGGATGTCAATTAATCCATGATCCTCTAATAAGCTCTCAAATAGTCAGATAATGAGTCAATCTACGCATTTTGTCACCATGATTCTGAATAACCAATAGAGAAATTAAGATCACCTCCTAGAATAACGTTATCCACTTAGAGGAGGGTGGATCTGAGTAATTGATCCCAGAAAATGACTTGTTTTGACAAGGACCATACACATTGATCATCTAATTTCAATGCAAAGTTTAGGTGTGAAGAAATCCGCCCCAATGAATCTAGTTCCCCCAGAAATATTGAGTAATTTGATAAGCTTGGGGTTATAACCCAACGCTATGCCTCTAGATCTCCCGTTAACATCTAGGGCATGGAAATTCCATCTTGTTAACATGGCTTCAAGTACGTGTGAGATGGGCTTAGCTAAACCAAGAGTCTCCTGAAGGAAAATAACATCCACTCGTTCAATGTTCAAGATGCTAGTTTTTAGTGGGACTAGCTAACCCTTTGTAATTGAAAAGAGCAGCTTCATGAGGGGGAGGACACCAGGGTGTTCTGTGCTCTAAGAACCTGGTCAATGGTGAGTTGACGACTTGTAATGACATCCATGCCAACCTATATCTTGGCCATGGAAATTGATGAAGGTCGACCCTGAGGAGGTTTTGGGGGAATGGAGGATAATAACCCAATTCCTATGGTGTCTAGAGGCAAAGACCAATTGAGAGAACAAAGATTGCAGGAGCGAGTGATTCACAGAATTTGAAGCGGTGGGTTGGTCAACAAAGGAGGATGGCTTCGGGAAGGAGGGAGGGGTATAGGAGATAGTCGGAGGGGGACGATTCAGAGGGCAAGCCAAGGAGTGAGCAGATGAGAAAATGCAATGCTGCCTAGATGAGTCAAATGCAATGCTGCCTAAATGAGTCAAATGCTGATGCATAAGAAGAAATGGAAAAAGCAAAGGAACAAGGATTAGAATTACTCGAATAGAGCACAACAGCTTGTGCCTTGTTCATTTGAGGTGAGGGAGGCCAAGTGGAAGCATTGCCACACTTCTTCAGAGTCATTTTGGTAGCCTTGTTTGGAGCAATGCTGGTGGTCGCCCGTTGATCAGGTACCTCTAAGCCTATGACCGGATCCTCTGTCTGGTGTTCCGAAGCTGTGGATTTCTTGTTCAGGGGACATTCATTATATAAATGCCCAACCTTGTGACAATGCCTGCAACAGAATGGGACACCTTCATAGTCAAGAATCTAAGTGTGCGTGTAGTGCTTCCAATGCAGAGTAATATGCTCCTCTAAGCCTTCCGTGGTGTCGAGGTGTACTAGAATATGTGCCAAAGACATATTGCCTAAAGATAGATATGAGTTGTCATGCTCCAGATAGGTGCCAAGGGCATTCCCTATATGGTGGAAGATATCCTCAGACTAGAAGTGCAGGGGCAAACCAGGGAGTCTTACCCACAATGGACCTATTCCAAGCTGCTCCCTCTCAGGAGCGAATAATGGGCTGCATCTTTTTAGTAGGTCTGGGGTATGCTTTATATGCCAAAATTATGATAAAATCCAAGTGGTGTATTCAACCCTCGCAAAACAAAGGGCAAACCAACCCTGAGCTAGAGATTGAACAGACGGGAGGTCTGTCAGAATGTGCCCCCAAATCTCAGTAGTCCATTGTTTGAGTCTAGTTGTTGAGTAGGTTTGTCCATGAACGCGACCAACCAAGACTCTGTTTGCTGTACCAATCATGTCTCCCATCTTGATGTCTTCATCGAATCGAAGGGCAATGTCCTGGTACTTGGACTTCACACTCTTAGTCTTCTTTCCTTGCTTGTGGACCTTGTTGTTATGAGTGCTCCAAGGGGATCGTAGAGGGGGAATCGATTCTTTAGGTTGGTGCTCGGACATGGTCGCATAAACCCCAGATGATATTCCTTTGAAGTATCCAGAAGTGGGTGGCGCCAAAATAGGGGAGTGTGACGAACCAACTAGAAAATCAAGGAGGCAACCTTTATGAGCAGAGGAGGGGAAATAGGTCGAGATGTCAACTAGAGGGTTCAACGAATAACTCGAGGGGTAAATGGAGGGGTTCGGGCTAATGCAGTTGGCCATGAACTGAAGGGTTGCCGACGAAGGTGGAGAGGTAGCGAAAACCAGCCATGAGAGGGGGTCTTTAGTCAAGGGTTCAACTGGGCAAGAGGTCCCCGGATCATAATGCGAGCGCAAGGTAATTGCCTAGGGGAAAATGTCAAAGGAGACATAATGTTGAGAAAATGACACCCAGTATCGGGGGAGGAGAAGCGTCTAGATGGCAATCGAGGCATAGGGATCCTCTGAGTAATCTACCTGGTCTAGCTCCACGACCATAGTCGACAACGAAAAAGTCGTGCCAACTGCCAAAAAGCCCACAGAATGCCATTACGCTAGAGGTTTGCAACAAACACAAAACAAAACGGGTAGGGGGGCTGCCTCGGGTATCGCTAATGGTAACAGGAAGAACAACAACATGGTGTAAGCAGATGCATGACCAGAGCGATCAATGTGGGCGGAGCAGCACAAAAACCTAACCCTAACCTGTTTCAGGTTGCAGTCGAGTCTTTCGTTGGAGCTCCATCCTCTCATGATATCATTTATCTAAACCAATATGAATTTAATTACTTCAATATTAATAGTAATAAAAAATTCAATATGAAATAAATAAATTAATTACTTCAATATTAATAATAATAAGAAATTCAATATGAAATAAATAAATTAATTACTTCAATATTAATAATAATAAGAAATTCAATATGAATTATAAATAAATTAATTACTTCAATATTAATAATAATAAAAAATTCAATATAAATTATAAATAAATAAATTACTTCAATATTAATAATAATAAAATATTCAACATAAATTATAAATAAATTAATTACTTCAATATTAATAATAATAAAAAATTACTATAAATTATAAATAAAATATTTCAATATTCATATAAAACATAACGCAGAAATTGAGAGAAGATTTTTTTGGCAAAAATCACATTAGGATTCTTTTGTCGACACGTTTCGAACCAACAAGTGTGGTTCATCGTTAGGACAAGTTGAATGAACAGAGCTCGCTTTGCATATTAAATAGATAGAGCAGAAACTCCAACGGCTAAATCACTTGATCAGGTAACGACTATATCAACAACGGTTAAATTTGACCAAGAGATGGTAGGTATGGACCAAGATTAGGGGTAAAACCTATATTTAATTAAAAAAGTTACTACAATAAGTTATCTTCTTATTAAAATAAAAGCAAATGGATCATTTTATGAATTTATACTTATAAATATATATTAGAATAAATATACCACCTAAATCAACCACACCTCAAAGAAACAAGGTCACCAGAAACGGGAAACAAGAGGAAAAATACTAAAAAGACAACAAGATCAAGCTAAACAAAGGGAGGGAGAGAATGAAAAGAAATGACTAGGAGGAGAGGGCAATTACTGATCTTCCAGTCATCTTCTCTATTGAGATTACCCCTAATCTTGGTCCATACCTACCATCTTCTGGTCAAATTTAACTGTTGTCAATATAGTAGTTACCTGATCTAGAGATTTAGCCGTTGGAGTTTCTGCTCTATCTATTTAATATGCAAAGCGAGATCTGTTCATTCAACTTGTCGTGACGATGAACCACACTTGTTGGTTCGAAATGTGTCAACAAAAGAATCGTAAGGTGATTTTCGCCAAAAAATCTTCTCTCAACTTGATATAAATCACAAAAACCTAAATTCAATAACACAAAAAATATATAGTGTTGATTCCGTTCTCGGATGATCCAAATTCACGCTAATGTTAAGGATGGCCTTTACTCTTCTCGGCTCTCGTGGCGCTACAACATTATGTAGCGTTGAATCGTGCATGTGGGATACGTGATGAGGTCGTTGAAACCATTGATGTGGGTTTCATGGTTTAATGCGGGAGTGTTGGTGCTTTGGTTGAAGAGGCGATGGAGGAGTCGTGCTTCTTCACTATCGTAAAATGCCCCTTTTCATTCTCGCCTGAAATTTCTTCGAATTGTTATTGAGGAATGTAATTGCTGGTACAACACTGAAAAACATCTCGCAATACTGGAGCACATACCGAAGCAATAAAACCGAGTATATTGCAACCTACACCAACGAACTTTCAACAATCAATAAGACTCATTTATCAAATATCTAATTGAATGCCCAGTCTCGACTGTTGAGAAATTAACAACAATTCAGCGATTTGTTTTGTCCAACCATAATAATTCATTACATATGCTAATGTCCAACCGTAATAATTCATTACATATGCTAACCACAGGTTAATCTTCGCACTTTTATGCAATAAAACATGTTTTGAGTTTATCATTGCTCAAGCTGTCAACCTTTCTTTGAAGTGTAGATTTATTTTAACCTGGGATTTAATAAACGCTGAAAGGGATAAAAAGAAATAGATTCTTCACAGTCTTGTTGCAGTTTAAAAGTGTTTGGAATTAATATTGATTTCATTGCTTTATTTGTGATACTTTGGTAGTTCACTTTATATAATCTATATTTTGATTATAAATATTTATGTGAATATATATATATATATATAAAAAATTTATTTTTTTTTTTTTTTTTTGAGATTATAAATATATATATGGTTCATTGGCATATAAAAGGTGGAAAATGTTATTGATTGATATATATCAACCACATTTATTAATATGGTTTGTTCTAGTTGGTGACCAACTTATGTGGCACGATTTGTTGACCATAGTTGAAGAGGGCTAGTGAGTTTCATCATGGTTGAAAATGTTGATTGAAGTTGAAAAGGGTTGACCATGGTCAATCATTAATGTAACAATGTATTAATGCTACGTTGGTCCAACAATGTTACATTAATGTTGACCATTCATACATTGTTACATTAATGCCATATTGATATTGACCATAGTTTATAATTATCAACCATGGTTGAAAATGGTTGACCATTGTTACATGGTTATAATAATGTTACATTAATGTTGACCATGGTTGACTATAGTTGATATTACATTAATATTAATGTTAGTGTAACATTAATGTTACAAAAATTGTTACCTTAATGGTTGAAGTGGGTTGACAATGGTTGATCTCAATTGATCATGATTGCCAATAATTACCATGATTGACCTTAGTTAAACATGATTCAATGATTACCATGGTTGACCAATGATTAAGGGGAAGATTATGGTTGACCATGATTGACCTTAGTTAAGCATGATTCAATGATTACCATGGTTGACGAATGACTAAGGGGAAGATTATGGTTGACCATGGTTGACTAAGTTTAAAAAGTGTTGACTATGAATGAAAATGGTCAACTAACTTTGACCATGGTCAATTATAAATATAATAATGTATTTATGTTATATTAATCTAACAATATTTAAAGTTGTCAATTATTGTGTTGTTACATTAATGTTGACTATGGTTGATGTTCATTAATGTCAATGCTATTGGTATATTAATGTTACATAAATGATTTCACTAATGGTTAAAGAGGGTTGACCAATTTTACTATTGTTGAAGAGGGTTTACCAGTTTTACTATTGTTGAAGAGGGTTGACCAAGTACATTTTTGTCGACTTTGTTGTTTATGGTTGACTATGGTTAACCATGGATGAACATGTTGAAAAAGTTTGATGATGGGAGAATATGATTGCCCTATTTAAATATGGTTGATCAAATAACTATAACTCACAAGCACTAACAATGGTTTTGATTTTCATATTGCGACATGGATGTTCAATGCATCGTAATGTCATTTTTTTAATGTCATTGTTTTTATTTTCATATTGCAACAATATTATTTGTTCAACGCATGGTAATGCCAACTTTTTGGTTGCTCAAAATACAACATCAGTTTTTGTTCGTCACATTGTGATCAATTTATATTCGATCCATAGTGACATCAACATTTTTTTTTAAGTTATAATGTCAACATGTTTATTGTTACATTACAGATATTTTTATTTGTCATATTGCGATGTCAAATTTTACTTTTTATCTTTATTGTCTAATTATTTTTAAAACATAAAAAAAAAAAACAAAATTATATTTATTTGGCTTTGAAATGTTTCAACATAAAAATTTATTAATTTGTTAAATTTGTTTAATTACTTAATGCTATTAATTATTTAACTATAGATGACTATGGTTAACCATGTTGACTATGTAATGATTTTTGACCATAGCTAACCAAGTTTGAAGACGTGAGAAACTACAATTTGTGTTTATCACATCGCGACAGTGATTTATGTTTGTCACATATCGATGTCAACATTTGTTTGTCACATTATAATATGTGTGTGCACATTACATTAGTAAATGTGGTTATCAACATTTTTAATTTGTTTTCATCACATTGTGACATTGATTTATATTTGACACATAGCGATGCCAAGTTTTAATTTTCACATTATAACATTAATGTATTTATTATTATATTGTGACATTGATTTTTAATTGTCACATTGCAACAACAAATTTCATATTTAGTGTTTAAATATATACATTTTTAATTATTATAAGTAATTAAAATGCCACATTTATGATTATTTTAGTTTCCATGATTTCAACATCAAACTTGTATAATTTATTAATATTTATTAAATATTTAACTTTATAACGTGATTGAACTTCGTTAATTATTTCATGAAAAGTTGGTGATGTTTATGTCTAAAAACAAATAGAAAAAATTAGTATATGAAATGAATTTTCTAATATCAAATACATATATCTCTTATATGCCAACATTCTTTGTCATAATATTTCAAACGTAAAAACAAAAAATTATTATTATTAACTGAACGTAAACTTATAAAATTCTACTAAATGCAACAAAATACTCTTAAATCATTTTATTTATTCAATAAATCTTTAAAGTTTACAATGAAAAGGAATACATTATTTTAATTCGAAGTGATTGTATATTTTGTAAATGTCATTAGTTTGAAATTTAAATATTCTATCACAATCATATTATTCACATAGTAATATTTATTAATTAATTAATTAATTAATGAAATTTATAAATTTATTTAACTTGAAGAATTATTTTATGAAAAAGTTAATAATGCTTATATGCAATACACATATATAAATATATATTCAAAATGATTTTTTTAATAAAATGCATATATATCATTACTATGACGACTTCAATGTAAACTTATACAATCATAGATGCAATGCATCTATTAAATCATATAAATGCATCCCCTCTGCCTATCAAGGCATTCAAATATGGTGCCTTTGCATATTTTCATTCATAATAGAAATATAACATAACCATATACAAAATTGAAACATCAATTTAATGTCACTGAAACATAAGGTTATAAGGTAGAAGCATAAATATAGTTCTACTAATAGGAGTGGAAGTTAATAAAAGAAAAAACATATAAATATGAATAATATTCATATTTGACTTCTAACATAACCATATGAAAATGATACGATCTATAGTAGAAATGTTAAAAACAAAATGAAAAGCTTATTTCAAAAAATATTTTGGTTTTTACATCATAAAACCAGTTTCCAAAAATAAAAGTTGTAATGCTCATTTCTATGCAAACTTTACAAAAGATATTCTAAACTGCAGCCAAATTGATGGCATTGACAACACCACTTAACATCAACATTACATGCATGGCCACTTTGCCATTGTAGCCACTCTTCTAAATTTTATATGTGCTTCTCTTTCACAAACATGTAGTAGATATCTAATCATTGACTTCAACTCAACTAGAAGTTGCAAGTGATCATCAAAAAGGTGGTAGGGGAACCATTTCTTATATCAATGTTATTTTGTATGTACCTAAATTTTTTGTCATTTGTAGTGATCGCATAGATAGTTTACATAAATTCTAAAACATATTCATTGTCCATAACTATATGTCAAGGAAATTCATTTCATCAATCAATGTATATAAAATATGCCTCATTTTTCTTGGAATATTGCACTACAACAAATCCCTATGATTAGCTTCCTCTTTAGCTCCCTTTTTTTTTCCCACTCACTATTTTAGTGTATTTTTATGCACCATTTTTAAAAAATTGACACTATTTATTGGTACGGAATTAATTTTGGTGTTTTTTTCGTTGATCATAGATAACCAACGCTATTTTGCGTCGGATTTAGTGTCGGAGTTATCGTCCAATTGAGCCTCTTTTTAGCTCCTAATGAAACTTCATGTATAGCTTGCTGTGTAATGTCCTATTTTGCTCTTGGTTATGGCATTGTTTTTAGTGTCCATTTTAGCTTCCTATTTATCTTCCTTTGTGCTTCCTCTGTAACTTGCTATTTTTCTCCCCATTATGTTATTGGATATGAATTTATTTGTTACACATGCTGACGATGACTTTTGTAATTAATTGGGTATGGATTGATGAAAAATCGCTTCACTTTACCATAATAATGTATGATTAGACCTTGCAACCGTCATTATTTTTAACATTATGGTAATCGATGTCGTTTTTAGTATCCTTACCCTTACCATAATTACTTTTACATTATTACCTTTACTGTCATTTTTGGATATTGATGCGACTGTGTGGAGTAATTGTTGTATCTCGACATTCTCTCCTTAGCAAGCATTCGTGTGTGCCAAGACAACTCTGTAACAGGTATTTAGTAGTGCTGAGTAGTTATAGTACTAGGCAGCCATGGGAGCACACAAGACATGAACCTGATTATGTTAACATGATGTTACAATACCCAGATACTCAGATTTTTTTTGAAATGCAGTGTGGTTGAGTTGTTTTGAGAAATTGCAGGGTTTAGTGAGTTGATTTCTTTGGAGTTTGCACAGATCCTAACTGAACAATACTTTGAAGTCAAGAGATTTAGAATTACTATTACAGAGGACGTAATTGCAAGAGTAACAGGGTGGTGAGCCCTCATCTTGCACCAAGAATGATGCAACTCCCAAGGGCTTCTCAACTCAAATTATCAACCCTGGGTTTGTACAAACTTAGAGGTGACAATGCTATTTGCACAACAAATTGGATTCCACTCATGCCACCCTCGGTTATGACATAATACCAAAAGTGCTTAGATACCATTCCTCCTAGTGAATAAAGATGAAAGCTTGCTGATGAAGGTATACTTGAAAACTACTTCTAGCTATGAAAGTGGAAATGCCTGTTACTCAACTTGTAGTTGCTTAATTAATCAATTCATGAAAGGACAAGGGATAATCTACTTGTAGAAATAAATCTATTTTATCTTGAAAAATACATCAAACTACCAATCATAATTGCATGTATCCTCTACCTAGCTCACACTTGCTTGAAAATCAGTAGCCTACTTCCATCATCCTTGTGATAAAAAAACTAATTCCACTCTGTTTTGCAGTGAAGAAAAGGAATGGTTGGAGTGGCCTAGGAGCTTCCCCTGATCATCAAATCAAGAGGTCCTGTTGCTACACGAGGGCCTATAATGCTACAAGAGGGATTTTGAGTGGCTTTTGAGGATGAGAATGATGTCTTGAGGGTATAGAGAGGTGGATGGAGATTGTAGAAAATGAAGGGAGGCTGGGTTGAGCTCCTTGCCAAGATTAGGACCTCTCAGAGGTCTGTTTTTCACTAGGATGAGTGCTCATAGTATACTTAGGAAAAACAACTTATGAAAAAAGAGTTTTGGAACAGATTTGAAGGTGGAAAGAGAACATGGAGGAGTTCAAGATGGAAGTGGTGAAGGTTCCCTTCCCTATAGATCAATAAAATCATGCAATCAATCACATGCATACATCCATTTATCATTAACAAAATTAGATAACCTATGATGGAAATGACAATCTAGTTTATGCCATACACTGATCTAATCACTAAAATGACTTCTAATCTACATAAAGTAAATGTAAAACAAGACAACTAACACTAATCTATTTCCAAGAAATCATAAACACAATATTTTTTTACTGTGGTTATGAATCCTTCGACTCATTCTCCTATAAGAGGGGTGATGTAGAGGTTGCAACCACAAGTCTTTTTATAGACTAATCTCTATTGAAATGGAAGAAACTATGAACTGCTTTGAATCAAGAAGAAACATAAGTACAAAAGGAGGGAGCAAAGCTTCTGGGTTGGGCCTAAACCCAAAGGTCTTAGCCCTATGAAACTAACTCAGATGCAACTTAAAATTTAACTTCTCATTATGATCTAGGTGGATCTTCAGATATAATGGCATGAAAACTCATAAATCAAATTAATCAGAATAAAGTCAACTCTAGACCAGAATGTAGATCTGGTCTTCCTGATTCCAACAGTGCAAACGATACTTCAATCCGAGTCTGGATGATGAAGTTATTGCAAAAAGAAGGCTCTTCAATCCTTAAGAGAATGAGGAATTTCGTTTAGAAATGGGTCCTAAAGCCTTAAATGCAAATCGCAATCGGAGGTCGAATGAGGGTGGACTTAAGGATTGGACGATGGAACCCCCCGATCATCGATCTCCGATCAGATCGGATCGGTGGATCGGAGGTCATCATAATCGGCGGTCATATATCTATGTATAAGCTATATCGGTGATCAAGCAGTCGGATCGATGATACACTGATCAATGGAAATTCCAAAAGACTACCGACGATATATGTGCGGGGTGCCGACGCGATCGACCGACGCCGACATCGGTGATCAGCGGTTGGTCATTCCCGAGGACCAGGATAAGGACATAGCGATATGCTGATCTGCGACTTCAGCACGGACCCGATACAGACTATAAGGCCGATTTTATAATTTTTGAGGTTCGGGTATATGGTTTTTGGGCAGATTTGCAGTGTTTTTTGAGATTTTTGAGGCTTTATTGTTTCAATGATAAAAGACCATCTTTGAGAGGTAGTTTCACCCACTGATTCTTCCACTCTACCAGCATTTGTTAAAAGCCAGACAAGCCACGATTGGGATGGGATCCTGTCCGAGAATCCATTATAAAAGGGATCAAGAGAAGAGCACGAGGGAGGTGTTTTTTTTATGGTTGAAGCACGCTGTTTTGCAGAGGCCGAGAGCACCTGTTGAATTGTTTTCGAACAATTACATAATTCCAATCCCTTCTACAGCTGCGGGAAGCTTTGGTGCTACACACCACTCCATCTCAGGCATTCATTTCATACCCATCAGGCAGATTCGAGGTATAAGCCTCTTCATGGACAAATTGATGAATGTAGCTCTGTTTATTCATGCCATTTAATAAGAAAGGCCTCCCCATTGTTGAGCTAGGCTCGGAGACGTAGTCCGAATTGGACGAACTCCATTATCAAGCCTTGGTGTTCTCTTTTGTGCCTTTTTTTTATGTGTTTTATTCTTCTTTTCAAATGTGCACATTTATGTGTTAAGCTGCAATTTTATACGTAATTCTTTTCTATACATCTATAAGAGAAAACATCCTGGATCAAGTGGTATCAGAGCAAGGATTTTTAGATGTGAATTTCATGTTTGTATGCTAACAAGAGGCAGGATTCAAAGAGGTGAAGGGAATCTAGAACCTTTTGATCCAGAGGCAGGGCGTGCACCTCGAAGAAGAAACATGGTTGAAGAGGAAGCTCGTATTGAAGAGGAGCGCAATTTCAGAAAGAATTTCTACTCAATGGCAGAGAATATCAGTTAACTAGTTATAAGACTGGAAAAATTTGAAGAGAGGAATCCATAAGGACAAGGTTTAGCACATGGGAATGATGGAGAAGAACCCCCTCCTTCTCTTTCTAGTGGTGAAGGTTCTTCTTTCCCACACCACCATAATAAGAGAAATCCAAAGGATGCGTTGACGAACCTTTTTTTAAATTAGATGTTAAATTTGATCTTACTGTGTTTTATGGTGAAATTAACGCAGAAAAGCTTAATAGTTGGATCAGGCAGATTGAGGTATATTGCAGGATTCAACAAATCATAGAGGATGAGGTGAAAATCCAACTAGCCTCTCTACGGCTGGGCAACATAACTCTTGTTTGGTGGGAGAGTAAATTGCAGAGCAGTAAAAATGTGGGTAAGATCTTTTCCTCATGGCCTGCTTTTATTTATGCGTTAAGGGAACAATTTTATCCCTTAGGATACAAATAAAAAGCTTTGATGAATTGGCAATATTTAAGGCAAGGCAAAGGGCAGGATGTTCAGAGTTTTACAGAAGAATTTAGGAAGCAAGCACTGAATTTGGGTATTACACTAGATACACCTGAAGTTGTAACTAAGTATATTGGCTCACTGCATAGTTATATTCGATATTCATTATTGTTGTTTGAACCAACCACTATTGACGAAACTAGTGTGAAAGCAATTCATATTGAGAACAGGGGCAAGAATGAAAGAGAGGACCAATCTCGAAAGCCATCGTACAAACCTCCCAATGGAAAATCCAAAGCAAAATGGAAAGGAAAGAAGAAGAAAACAATAGCAACCAAAGAAGGAGAGCGACCTTATTGCAATCATTTCAAGAAAGAAGGCCATGATGATGATTTTGTTGGAAGCAACACCCAGAGAAACGCCCAAAGAACTATGGAGGAGAAGGGAAGCAGAAAAAAGTGGCAACAACACAACAAGACCTTGGATAAGATTTAGGAGATGAAGCGTTGGTCACAACAACGGGAACAAAAGGTACCTTTACACCTCCTATTGATTCTAAATCATAGGGAAGCACCGGTTATGTAGATGAGTCCATTTCAAATGATAAAAAAAGGATTGAATTATTTCATATTAGAGTTGTAGTAAATCATACCAAAGTAGAAACTCTGTTTGGTACGGGGTCCCAAGCAAACTTAATTGTAGAATCTCTGGTAAAGAAGCTAGGCTTGGAAACAAAACCGTACCCAAAGCCTCACCCGCTGGGATGGATACATGATAAAGCTAAATTGAATGTAACCCAACAGTGCAAGGTGAAGTTTGTGATTGCGTCTAAGTTGGTAGTTGAAGTAGATATGGATGTAATCCTACTGGATATCTGTGGCATGGTATTAGGGAGCCCTTACTTGTATGACAGAAAAGTTGTCTTTTTCTGCCATGAAAATAAATACCACATCACTAAGGATGGGATAGAGTACATAGTGCAGGCTCATCAAAACAAAATTAACGCCAACCTTGTAAGTGCTAGGTTGATGAAACGGCTGGTGAACTCCAGCAAGGCATGCATGCTTATGGTCGTCAGTGAAAAGGAGGCTGAATTCGCAGACGCATTCCAAGGCTGCGATGGTAAGCATAAATAGGAGTTGATGGATTTGATTTCTGATTATAATAAACTGTTTCAAGAGCCATGGGGACTACCTCTGAAGAGGGAAATCCAACACGAAAACCACCTATTTCATGACGCCCCTCTACTGAATATCGACATGTACAGAATGTCAGCAATCGAAATCGAGGAGATCAAGCATCAAGTGCAGGAATTGCTGGACCAAGGCATGATTAGGCCGAGTTCCTCTCCATGCGGGTCACCGATTTTTATAGTGCCGAAGAAGGATGATAGCTGGAGGATGTGCGTGGACTACCGCGCGCTCAACAAAATATCAGTAAAAAATCGCTACCCCCTTCCATGTATAGATGATTTATTGGATCAATTAAAAAATGCTATATATTTCACAAAATTGGATCTGCGCAGTGGCTATCTTTAGGTCCTAATTGCGGAGCACGACGTGTGGAAAACCGCTTTCAAAACCAAGTAGGGGTTGTTCGAATGGATGGTAACACCATTCGGGCTTTGCAATGTTCCAACAACCTTTATGTGGGTTATGAATAATATATTTCAACCTTTCATTGATGAGTTTTTTCTTGTATATTTAGATGATATATTAGTTTTCAACAAGAGTTGGTTTCAACTACGAGTCATGTAAAGAAAGTGCTTGATGTGCTGAAGAAAGAAAAACTCTTTGTAAAATTGTCAAAGTGCGAGTTCGGGAAAACTTCTTTGGGTTACCCAGGTCATATTGTTGGTCATGGTCAGTTAAAAATTCATCTCACTAAAGTTGAAGCAATTGTAAATTGGCCTAAGCCTACTAGTGTAACTGAGGTCCGTAGCTTTCTAGGTGCAGTCCAGTATTGTAGGAGATTTATTGCTAATTTCTCTATTATTATAACACCTTTTCACACATTGACAAGTGTGAAACAGGTCTTCCAATGGGGAGGAAGACAACATAAGTCCTTCGAAACATTGAAGGAAAAAATTAGCATCGCACCAGTCTTAGCCTTACTTGATCTCCAACAGCCATTTGAGATCGAAACTGATGCCAACGGTTATGCCATGGGAGCTGTACTGATTCAACAAAAGAAGCCAATTTGTTACCATTCTGAGAAGTTTTCTCAAGCTATGATAAACTATCCCACCTATGACAAGGAGCTTTATGCCTTGGTGCAGAGTGTGAAAAAGTGGAAACACTACCTGATCGGAAAGGAGACCATCATCCATACAGATCATCAGCCCTTGCAGTACCTTCAGTCACAAACCAAGTTGCAACAAACTCATCATTTCAAGTGGACGGGCTTCCTTCAACAGTTTCATTTGGTAATAAAGTATAAGAATGGCATTAGCAATAAATGGCCGATATGCTATCTCGCCCTCCTACTTCTGCTTCTGTTATTTTGCATAATGCTTCATTGTCTTTTGAAAGTTATGCTAAATAATATGCTAACGATGATGACTTTAAGGAGGTTTATGCAAACCTAACCCATGGTTCACAGGTGGACAACTATCACTTGCAAGGGAAATTGTTGTATCACCTTGGTAAATTGTGTATTCCCACAGGAGAAAGAGTGCATGTAATTCGAGAGGTCCACACCTCTCTTGTGTTTGGACACTTTGGTGTCGAGAAAACTTTAAGTCATGTACAAAGATTTTGTTTTTGGTCTCATATGAAAAACATTGAGACTCGCTATGTAAAGGGTTGTCTGATGTGTTCTGTTTCAAAGCCCTCTAATAGAAAACTTGGGCTCTACACACTACTCCCTATTCCGAGTCATCCATGGGAAAGTGTGTCAATGAACATTGTAGGAGGTCTACCTTTGTCTAGGAAGGGTCACGACTATTTGTATGTCGTCATTGACTAGTTTAGAAAAATGTGTATTCTTATGCCTTGTAAAATGTAGATTATTGTTGGGTTCACTTTGAATTACCCACATCAATTGTGTTAGATTGAGACTCTCGCTTCCTTGGAGAGTTCTGGACCAGCTCGTGGAGGATGATGGACACCAAACTGAAAAGGAGCATGACATTTCACCTGCAAACCGACGGGTAGACAGAGGTTGTTAACCGTACCGTGGTACATCTATTACGAGGCTATTGTGGGAAGCATCCCAAGTTGTGGGATGAACATCTCCCCGATATACAACATTCCTATAACCGAGCAGTGCATTCATTGACACAACGTTCACCATTCGAGACATGCTTTGGTTACCTGCCAAAGGACCCTTTAGACATGGTCTTTGGAAGGAAGGATGGCTCCAGTGGACGTAATGACAAAGACAAATCTTAGTAGTTCATTCAACGAATCCAAATGATTCATCAAGCAGTGCAAGAGTAGTTGGAAACGAGTCAAGCCCGTTACAAGGCTTGACACCATAAACACTAGGTCGACCATCAATTCCAAGTGGGTGACAACGTGTGGTTCCACATTAGTGTGTCCCGCGGAGCTTGTGTGTTTAGGAAATAAGTAAGGTAAGAGTGGGGTCATTATTTATATATGTAATTACGCTTTTCTTTCGAAGATAGATGAAAAGAAAAGATGAACGGAGAAGGAAAGAAGTTGCAGCCAATCTGGTATGGACCATTCACCATATTGGAGAATATTGGGAACAATGCCTTTCGTCTTGACTTGCCAGTATATATGAAGATGTACTCAGTAGTGATTGTGGATAACCTGAAGTTGTATGAACCACATTTGATCATGGACATTGATATGGTGGGCACAGTTCCTACTGTCGACGATTTCACACTTGAATATCTTGATGAGTTGCCTGAAGACATCATCCTCGACAGAAGAACCAGGACTTCGCGGTGAGGAGATATAGAGTACCTTCAAGTTGGATTCAAGGGAAGGCATCCCAGAAAGGCCAGATGGCTAGAGAAAGAGAAAGTGAGAGCACAGTTCCCTCACTTTCCAATTGACTAATGAAAAGCTTTTGGCGGCCCAAAAGCTCCTCAATAGGGAGGATTGATCCGGGCGGAACTTCAGAGAGAATGGCATGAAAACATAGAAATCAAAATGATCAGAATAAAGTTAACTCAAGACCAGAATGTAGATCTTGTATTTCTAATTCCAACGGCGTAAACGGTACTTCAATCCGAGTCTGGATGATGAAGTTATTACAAAAAGAAGGGCTCTTCAATCCTTAAGAGAATGACGAATTTCCTTTAGAAATGGGTCCTAAAGCCTTAAAGGCAAATCACAATTGGAGGTCGGATGAGGGCGGACTTAAACATTGGATGATGGAACCACCTGATCATTGATCTACGATCAAATCAGATTGGTAGATCAGAGGTCATCACAATTGGCAGAACATCCAATAGACTGCCGGGCGATATATGTGTGGGTTGTCGACGCGATTGGTCGACGCCGACATTGGCAATCGGTGATCGGCAGTTGGTCATTCCCGAGGACCAGGATAGGGACATAGCGATATGTCGATCTGTGACTTCAGCATGGACTCGATACAGACTATAAGCCTGATTTTATAATTTTTGAGGTTCAGGTATATGGAATTTGGGCATATTTGCAGTGTTTTTCGAGATTTTTGAAGCTTTATCGTTTCAACGATAAAAGACCATATTTAAGAGGTAGTTGGACCCACCGATTCTTCCACTCTACTAGCCTTTGTTAAGAGCCAGACAAGTCCTGATTGGGATGGGATCCTATCCAAGAATTCATTATAAAAGGGATCAAGACAAGAGCACGAGGGAGGTGTTTTTTATGGTTGCAGCACGCTGTTTCGCAGAGGTTGAGAGCACTTATTGAGCTGTTTTCGAACATTTACACAATTCCAGTCCCTTCTACAACTCCGGGAAGCTTTGGTGCTTCACACCACTCCATCTCAAGCATTCATTTCATAGCCATCAGGCAGATTGGAGGTATAATCCTCTTCATGGATAGATTGATGAATGTAGTTCTGTTTATTCATGCCATTTAATAATAAAGGCCTCCCCATTGTTGAGCTGGGCTTGGAGATGTAGTCCGAATTGGACGAACTTCGTTATCAAGCCTTTGTGTTCTCTTTTGTGCCTTTTTTATGTGTTTTCTTCTTCTTTTCAAATGTGCGCATTTATGTGTTAAGCTGCAATTTTATATGTAATTCTTTTCTATACATCTATAAGCAAAAACATCCTAGATCACATTATCAAAAAGTGCAGGTCTCATACATCACATAAAAGTTCAAAGTAACAATGTCAAGCTTTAAGCTCAATAACTACACCTAACTAAACAAAAGCTTCGAATCCTAATGAGATTTCCTTCTTGTTTATTTATACAAAAGGGTAGCTAATAACAACTCCCTTGAAAGTAGGAGTGATTCCCTCCTTGATCTCAGAAATGGTGGATCTTGTCCCTCTTGTTCTTCACTTGGACTATGAGTCACTCGACTGCCAATGAATTCGAACTGGTGAGACAGGATGTTGCTATCCCAAGCCGACTTAAGGAGTTAAGGAGTTGGAAAAATCCCCTAGATTCTCTCCTAGTTATCTCCATAAAGTCCCTACATAGAAATTGCCTAAAAAATGCTTCTTTTTCCTGCAATTAAACCAAATTAGGCCACATACTATGACAAACATTTTTTACTCCTCTTACTAAGCATAATATAACAAAAAATGTGAATTAATGTGAGAGAAGGATAGTTTTAAGGCTGGAGGATGGCATAATGATCTTCAAATATACCTATTGATGGGAATCATCATCACCCCCTTCTAAAGGTGTTTCTCATCCTCTAAGAAACTTTGTCATCCATGTGAATCTCTTTCATGGCCCTAGTGGCCTCCTTGATATCCCAAGACTCCTCAGATGGTGTGCCCTCTTGTGGGTAAAAACATGCATTCCTTTCTATCTCTGTCCACTCCCTTTACTCTTCTACTTCATCTCTTCCTTCTTGTAAGCCTAGCAGCAAGGGTGGACTAATTTTGAGTCCTATCCACCTGATTTTCATCCTCTACATGATTCTCTTGTATAATGGTGTACTGTCTAAGGAATTCCTTAGTGTTTTAGGAGAGTGATATTATTTGATTTGTGTACTATGGGGTAAGGAATGCCATCTTCTCTAGGGTAAGGCACGTCGTCTTATTTGGCAGACTTCCAAACTTTTTGTTCCTAACATTCTAAATGTGTCTTCAAAGTGTAGAATGGGTTGCTCCTGGGTACCAATGTATTTGGGTGCTAAAGAAACATCATTGGAGATGAGGCTATGGTTGCTAATGACAACCTTAGAGGTTACTAGATCTATTCTGATATACAAGGGTTCCTTCTCATCTTTTTCCATTACCTTTTTCACCTCCTCATCCCTTGTCTCCTCATGTGTCAACAAGGAATTCTAAAGCCATTATCTGCATGTCTCCCAATCTTGAATTGGATCTCAAAAATTTAGATTTTCCAAAGTGAGATTGTGCATATAGGATTCAACTAATTTTCCCTTGTCTTCTATGTTAGTTTGGTTGCAAGACTCAATAAAATATCTGTAGTCCTGAAAAGGTAGAGATCGATATTGTGCTAGAGTTTTAATTTCGAACTACAACCACTGTTATTTGAGGAAGAGAGCTCAAGCCTTTGATGGCTGTCTGCATTGCAGGGCTTCCATAGAGATACTTGCCATGGTGGCAAGTTGTGTTTTTTTCTCCTTCATCCTCTCTGTCAACCTAGTGTTTTCTGCCTATATCTCCTCCTTCACAATAGACTCCCTCCATCTCAAATCACTTAAATCCTTTTCCATTTCAAGGACTTTCTCTTCCATGAGGCCCACATCTTCCACATTCTTAGATTTAGCAATTTTCATCCACCTGTGGGTTCTACCTCTCTCTATCTCTAACTCATAGAGGAGTGGGACTACAAATTTTTTCAGGGATAATCCTTCATCCTTCAATAAATTTGCAGTACTACCTCAAGCTAGGTTGTGGGCCAAGCTCTTGGAACTCATGTAGGTATTTTTGAACTGACTTTGAGGTTGTGGCTTCCTTTTGTAGCTCTTTCTTGTGCTCTTGTAACTTCCCCTGTTCTTCCTCTAGCAGACTTTGCCCCTCATGTAGTAATGTGTCTCTCCTGTGGCAATCCATGATCCTTTGTAGCTTCTCTTTTTATTCTTTCTCAAAGGCAGATTGTGTCCTTGGTTTCTTGAAGGTGACCGTACTAGTGGTAGGCCTACTCACAGGTGCTATAGGTGACTTGGTTTTGGTTTTAGGAGGAGTGACCTCCTTAATATTTCCTTCACTGAGTCCTATTTCTTCCTTTTTGCTTGGTGAATAATCAATAATTATACGAACATTTGTAGGATTTTGTGGTTTCCCTTGTCTAATTGTGGCGCTCTTCCCGGTTCTGAAATACATGGGACCTTTTCTTGATTGCTTCCTCTTAGGCTTGACCGGAGTTCCCAATGTAGTGAATGTTACAACTACTTTTTATTCAACATCTCTTGGAGATAAAATTGTTTGATGTGATTGTTCTTCTTCTCCTTGGGGTTGAGAAGTCTCCTTAGGGCTTACTCTTTCTTCTACTTTCTTCTCCCCCTCTTCTCCTTTCATCTCTACTTCTCCTTCCTCTATCTCTACTGCTTATTTTTTCTTTGTTTTTCTCTCTTCCTCTTCTATTCTTGTTTCCTCTTCCTCTTCTATTTTTTCTCCTTCTTCTTCCTCTGTTTTTCCTTCTTTACCTCTAATACTAGAGCCTAGTGTCTCTCCTGGTGCGATGGATTGGGTTTCTATGAAAGTCTCCCTATCCATGTCCAGAAATTTGTTCCATAAGACAAGGATCCTCAAGTGGTTCAGAGCATCCACCACTATTAACTTAATGAGGCCATGGTGAGATAAATGTTGGTGCTTCCCCTCCCTCACCTTCTGACTCATCTCCATGATTGAATGTAGGATGAGATGGGGACACTAAGTCTTTGAGGGAGAGGCAACTTTGCCTTGAATCTCAGGTCATGGAGCAATCTGAAGTGGTAAACATAAACCACACTTAATCTTCCTTCACAAGATATATACTTGAGGATATGGTAAGCTACCTCATCACAAGGGTAAGGTAGACTTTCCATTCTAACTCCATTCTTATCTTCTACATGCTTATCTTTTGAAAGGAAGAAGTTTTTCCTAGTTGTGACACTCACTTTCTTGTATTCTTTGCTCCACCTAATTCCTAGAGGCAAGGCGGTCACTCTGCTTATGGTTTTAGGACTAAGAGAGATGGTCAACCTTCTGATAACAATAGTGGCACTATATTCCTCTTGAAAATGTAATGCCATGGAAAATTTATGAGCAAGATCATCATCATACCCCTTACTCAGAGAAACCCAACCACTAGTGTCTTTTGAAGATGTCCACTACAAGAGGGGTTTGGTGAATTATCCTGGTGTTTTAGGGTTCTCTTCTGTTAAATCTTCCACCCATTTCTTCTACTATTCCTCCTTGCTGCTATATAGGTTTGGAATTCAAAAAATTTCAAGTAGTCTTAGTGGTGAACAATGTTAAATTGCTTAGTAGTAGTGAGGGAGAAGGGTGCTTGAATTTATATCAACTAAAATATTTGTCTCCTCCTTGAACCGCAACAAACTTAAAAAAGAACTCCTATTGATCAATTGATTGTTACAGGCTCTTAATTTTAAACATAATTCCCATGCAAATGGACGTAGAAATAAGGAAGGAGGGTGTCATGTGCTTCTTGTCAAAGTGATTCTGGGTGTGCAAAAAGGTTTTGAGACAATATCAAGCCACTGTGACTCCTTTTTCACCTCCCAATTCCTCTTGTAGCTCCTCTCGACCCTCTTGTAGCACTTGTAGGCCCACCTATAGCTTTCTCCTGTAGCACTTGTAGACAGGGTTTGAAACTCCTTCGTGACACCCTAGGTTGTCTGATGCACTAGCTCATCTATCTTCTACTTGTTTTTGGAATGAGTGATGGTTTCAATGAAGTCAAGCCCAACACATAATATCCTCTTTTGTTAAAATCTTGGAGTGCTCTAGTGACTTGGAATTAACACGAATTCCTCTTTTGGACCATTGTCCCCACTAACTATAATCATTTCTCTCTACTTGTGATTATCACCCCACTCTTGGAGGACACCACTTCTTTTTGAGTTGACATTTCCATGTTGCATGGGTGACTTTACTTAATATCATGTTTACTAGCCAAGGGTGGAAAAGTTCACTCGCCACCTCCAGCCTATTAACACACCTCTTTCGCTTAAAACACATTTTGGTAATTTTATGCATAGGGAGGAGGTAAGGGTTTCCATACCTGAGCCTACATGTGGATAAAACTGATTCAGAGGGTTTCATGCTGGAGCTGGGCCATATATCATTATGATCAAGGGAGTTGATTCTTTGACTTGTTTCGTGTGCATGTCTTCATTCTTGATGATACCTTGATTGTTTCTTTTTCTCTGTGTGTGTAGGTGTACCTATTATGTTCAAGCTGTTGCTACTGGTGGAAAGCATCCCTGAAGATGATGTGTCTCTTCATAGTTGTAGACAAGGCTCCATCTTCCCTTTGGGTGGTGGAAATAAAATAATATTAGTGATTTCTGTTGTGGTTGCACAGACTGCTATAGGAGCAATTTTCCTCCTGTAGTAGTCTTTTGATCCCGCCTTGAAGGCTTGAGTTTGCATGATGGTTCCGAGGGAGATGATGAAAATTCATGAGGACAAGGTTAGAGTCATGAAGGAATAGTGTAGACACTGTAGAAATAGAAAATAGTGGCTGCTGTGTGTCTTTTTTAAGGTAGGATAGAGTGGAAAATTTGAGAATTTTTTTGGTGAAATGGAGTGCATGAGTGATGGATGGATGATGGAAAAATCATTGGAGGACCATAGTTATCATTTAGTCATAATGGTCTTTTGGGATGTTATTCTCCTTGGGTCTCCCTCTTGTAGCAATACATGTCCTTCCTGTAGGAATACAGGTCCTTCTGGTAGCATCAAAGAGAGGAGGTGAAATTCAAATTTCTTGCTGATGGGATAGTGGAGAGAGATGGTCATGTCAATGGAGATGATGTATATGAGGTGTATGGATGGAAGGATGGATGATAGCTTGTAGGTTTTGGCCTATAGCCATGAAATCTTCCACTGTGTGTAATCTGACAAAATAAGAGAAAGGTTAGCATACATGGTACAAACTTCTTCCTTGTGTTATTCTTTTCCTTTTTCCTTTTTTTATTTTTTCTTTTTTTCTTGAGACAAAAAAGATGCATGTGAGGAGGTTTTCAACCTGCATGCCCGCCCTAGGTGACTCAGAGGAGGGTTTCACCTAGGGATATTTATTATTATTATTATTGTTATTATTTTTTCTCCTAGGCTACCCCAAAGAGGTTTTCAACCCTGGAGTTGGGCTTAGATGTCTCATAGAGGTTTTCACCCATACCTTTTTTTATTTTTATTTTTATATTTTTTCAAATTTCTAGGAATGTTGTGGACTGGAAGCTATGAAACTTCCAATCACATTTAATTCTTTGCTGACTGAACTGACAAAATTCTTCCTTAGATATATGTCTTCTATATAACTTCAACCTATAACCATTTACAAGTAAGTGAATTCCCTCCTCATCAATGGTATCGATATGGACAAATCCTTCTTCATGATAGTTTTCTACTAGGTATGGACCCAACCATCTTTTCTTTAGCTTCCCTTTAAAATATTTGAACCTAGAATCATATAACATGGCCCAATACTCTTCTTTAAAAGTATTTTCCTTGATACGCTTGTCATGCTAGACCTTCCTTTGTAGTTTTATGACTTCAGTGTGTAGGAGAGCTTGCATTCTGAACCCATCAAAGCCATTCAATTGGAGCAACCTTTCTTATTGTGCTATAGTGAATTCTAAGTCCAACTGAGTTTCCATTCTCAAAGTTTTATATTCAAAATCAATAGAAAGCAAAGCCTTTTCCCATAAACCAAGTCATATGGAGTGAATCTAGTGGTGGTTTTCCAAGTGGTGTTGTAGGCCCAAGAGGCCTCTACTAGTCTCTTTGATCAATCTTTCCTATTGCTACTAACAACCTAGGTGAGGATGCTCTCCAATGCTTTGTTTTTAACCTCTACTTTCCCATTTTCTTGAGGGTGATAGGCAGTGGATGTCTTGTGCTTGATATGGTTTTGCCTCATGAGACATTTTTTTTTTTCCCATGGAAAATTCGTAATTTCATTAGTAAAAGAAATTACATTTTGTAGATGCATATGCATATTCCGATATGTCTATCAATAGTCACGGCTTCCGAAGAAGCAGCAAAACCAACTACCCGAGCCCACGCAGGGAGGTAGTAGCCCAGACAGAGTCTGAAGAAGAGTCCAAAATATAACAAAAAACAATAGTATATATATTATCTTGATCTACATAGGGAGATAATACCAAAAACATGTACTGTGCCAAAACATGATATGGCCACATATCAGAACATAAACAACAAAATAAATATGTACAATATTTATGATTTCAGTGTCCAATCATTAATTCAAAATGTCCATAAAAGGCCTGTGATAGTACTGGCAGAGTTCACCATCAATCTGCTTGCTGATTAGCTAGATGCCCTGCTCCTGGATTGCACCTTCTTTGGAAAGACGGTCAGCCTCTGTGTTCCGCTCCCTGTATATATGATTACATGAAAAATAATCAAAATTGGATATCAATCTTAAAGCCTCATCAAGAATGTGTCTCAATGAGAAAGTCTAGCAAGTAGATACTCTATTCAACCAATCGCAGACAATCTTAGAGTCACCAAACAGTTGTAATGCATGGCAGTTCTTCTCTAAAGAAAATCTAATGATATGATAAGCTGCTGAAAGCTCTGCAAAGTTATTCGTGCCCCTTCTGAAGCCCATAGACAGGTTGTATGAATGTCTCTCAGTTTTGTGAAGGATAACACCCCCACCACAACCATCTTCTTGTGTAGCCCCATCAAAGTATGCCCAAGGTCTGTTGGGGTCAATTTGTTCCTGGGAGATAATGCGAGTGCTGGGGGGGGAGGGTCATCATGGATAAGATCATAATCTGCTTTGATCATGACTGCTATACTAGACCATCTAGGGGGGGAGTTATGGAATATCAAATAATTGCAAGCTATCCAGATAGCCCAACAGAACAATAGGGGAAGGTTTCTCAATTTGTGAGGCAAGATAGAATGAAACTTCCAGGCATCAACCAAAGAGCCCAGTTGCCAAATACAATTTGAGGGGACAACAATAGACACAATATTCCATGCATTACGAACAACATGGCAATGCAAGAAAATGTGGGAAGCAGATTCACCATCCATGTTGCAAAAGTGACACCAGTGTGGGCCATAAAAAGATCTCTTCATCAGGTTATCCCCTGTGGGGATTTTATTTTTCAAGATGCACCACATAAGTACTCTAGATCTAGGAGGCGCCTTAAGTTTCCAGAGGAGTTTCCACCACTATTGAATGCCCTGGGGCTTTCACAGATTCGTCAAAACAATACAACCCTCCTTTGGTGTATATCTCCCTGATTTCACCAGAGCCCAGATTATCTCATCCTCCCCATCTGTAATTCGGATATGTGCCTCCATAAGGGCCTATGTATAGTCCCTCTAGAGGTGCCTCCATTGAGGAGGGATGTTGAGATGATTATCAGATTTCCAAGCCTGTTGAAGGAATGTGGAGTTGTGCTCGTCTGCAATATGGGCTAGGTGTGTAATATTTTTCTCCTTTAAGTGTTCTATAAGAGCCGAAGGTAATCTGTGCATATTCCCACAACCTATCCACGGGTCTATCCCAATGTGCACTCTGTTCCCCGAATGTATCCGCAATGTAATGCCAGAGCGGATGGGCTCCAAAGCTTTCAGAACAACCTTCCAAATTATCAAAATACCTGTATAGGGTCCTTCCGGTCTTCAGATCCAATCCAACACTTGTGCAAGGGCTATATATTTTTAGTAGGCCACCCTTGTCCATAAACTGTCTGAAGCTACCATTTGCCATCCTAGTTTCGCTGCTAGCGCAGAGGAAAAATTGTCCATCTTTTTGAGTCCCCAGCCCCCGCATTTTTTAGGAGTGTGAGCACTTCCCAATTTGCCGATGCATATATTCTCCTAGGCTGTTTACCCCTCCATGAGAATATGTAGAAAATATTTTGTATCCTGGTCAAAATGCCACGAGGAATCTAGGCCAGAGACATCCAGTAAACTGGGGTCGCTTCGAGGACACTCTTGATGAGTGTCAAACGGCTAGCACAAGATAGAAATCTTAAGTACCATATGCTGGGCCTTTTCTCGAGCTTTGCAAGGAGCCAAATCCAATCCGCTATCTTGTACCCAATTGGCTTTAATTTGTAACCCAAATATTTCAATCCCTCATCCAGTTCCAACTGAGTGAAGTGAAATCTGTGGAGAGCATAATGAATTTCGTGCTGTGTGCATGTTGTGGCCATCAATGTAGATTTTCCACCATTAATGATCATCCCTATGGCCTTCTGAAATAAGGTAAAAATGTCTCTGATCGATGTCAGATCCCCAATGCTACCATTGAGAAAAACCAACACGTCGTCCACAAAAAGGAGGTGTGTAAGTGTGCAGACCTCCGTAATCTTAATACCACTGAGTCTACCTCGCCTATGTTCCTCTGAAATGATCCTACTGAGCCCTTCCATGACCAGGAGGAAAAGTAGTGGTGAGAGAGGACACCCCTGCCGCAGACCTCAAGCCGAGGTGAAAAAAGGGGTAGCACTTTCATTACCAAAACACTGAAAGGAATGTTAGTGATGCATTTCATAATCCATTTAATGAAAGAGAAAGGGAAACCAAGGTGGGTTAGAAGCATTCTCGGGTATAACCAATTCGCCCTGTCAAAAGCTTTAGATAAATCCACCTTCATTATCATACCTTTGCCTTTTTTGTAGTGGATTATGTGTAATACTTCCTGTTCAGTCCCTATCACCTCATGTATTTTCCTGTCCTTCAGGAATGCGAATTGTTCAGGTCGGATGTGCTTTGATAAGATAGGCTTCAATATATTAGCTAGAATCTTGTACAAATAGTTACAAAACGAAATGGAATGAAATTCATCAAATGTGGAAGGATTGTCTGTCTTCGGAATGAGGGCAATGAATGTGGAGGTAGTGGGAACCTCCAAGCATCCTGAAGTCTGAGACTCCTCCACAACACTGAGAAGGTCCGACCCTATCAAATCAAAGAATTTTAAATAAATTCAACGGACCAACCATCAGGTCCAGGACTTTTGTCTTTGCTGAACCATTTTAATGTGGCCTCCAGATCCTCTAAAGTGACTTCCTGAACCAGTTCCTCCTCATCCCCTAGCTCCACATATCTAGGGAAAAGCTGAGCAACTCTGATAATTTCTGCTAAATTAGTCTCCCTGGGGTCATTGTAGGCATTTTTAAAATGTGAGTTTGCAAGTGAAGCGAGCTGAGGGAAAGTGTTTGCTGTTCCACCATGACCATTCTACATTTGCCAAATAGTATTTATAGCTTTCCTTCCATTAGCAAACTTATGATAAAATTTTGTATTAGCATCCCCCTCCTGTATCCAGATGGCCCTGCTCCTCAATCTCCATTTTTCTTCTCTATCCTTGAGGATATTACCATGTGCTGAGTAGAGGGATGTGATGTTGTGCTTGTGCTCCTCTAATATATAAAGACCACCTAGCTCCTTTTCAAAAACCTCAAGATCGATCTCAATCTGTCTCAACACTTTATCATCCTGTAATCTTTTTTGATAAGCCCATATTTTGGACATCTTTTTCAGCTCAGCTAGGTTGTGGATAAAGCCAGTCGTAGCTGAATCTTTGACCCCTGGTGGGTTCCTTTTCCTGAAGTCAGTGATCATGCTGATGTATGAAGCATCCTTAAGCCAGGTAGAACTGAATTTGAAAGGTCCCTTTGGCCTATTTCTACCATTTTCCAATTCCATATTAATAGGAAGGTGATCTGATAGTCCACCTGTGCTAACCCATTGCCTGATATTTAGCCCCAAGTCCATGACCTATTCCTTGACAAGAAAGCTTTCCAGCCTTCTAGTAAGTACATTATCCCCCACTCTATTGTTCCTCCAAGTGGCTTGAATCTTTGCAGCAGGAATGTCGATCAGATGGTGCTGATCCAATATGGAAGAGAAGTAGTCCGAGAGGGAATCCCTTTGTGCTCGGTGACCCCAAGATTCCACATGTCCTATAGAAAAATTTAGGTCCCCTTCGACAATTAGATTCTCAGCCGAAAAAAGTTCCAGATTCAGCAGACGATCCTAGAAGTCGGGACGGTTATGGAAAGGCCCATATATATTGATAGTCCTGAAGGGAATCCCTAGCATTGCTGAATGAACATCAACACCTATGTAGCCCTAACCACCCCAAGAGTTTATTTCCTTGATAGAGTGTGTGTTTATGCCCATAGCAAGACCTCCAGAATGGCCATGGGCATCTAAACCTGTAAATCTCCACCCTGGCAAAGATTGTTCAAGTGTTCGAGCAATATCATTAGCTGGACCCAAGGTCTCCTAGAGGAAAAATAATGTCCAGTGCTTCGGCAGAGAGTAATCGACGAAGAGATAGTTTTTTATTGGGCCTAGCAAGTCCTCTGCAATTGTAGGATAGAATCTTCATGGAGGGGGTTCAGAGGGGGTCGTTCTTGCGCTAAGAACCCCAGGAATGGTAGATTGCTTGCCTAAAGCAATGTCAACATCTGCTTGGGCTTGGAAAATTTTGAGATCGGAGGGGCGGCCTTGAGTAGCCTTGAAAGAGGGTGGGGGTTGGAGGATATCAAGTTCCACATGGTCAAGGACCATGTTCCTCAATCTAGACCGAGTATTGTATCTAGGAACCAAGGCCAACGTCAAGGAGGCTGAGGGTTGTGGGGGAGGGGTGAAAAAAAGAGTGGGGGTGTGGGAGGGAGAGTGGGTGGGGGGGGTGGGGTTAATTTCATAGACACTATGTGCAGGGGTCTCAAATGAGAAAACAGTACCTGGACCCAATAACTACTCAGATGTTGAATTATGAATATCAGAAATGCATTGAGTGGGGGGGAATGGGTGGAATGCATACTCGAAGTGTTGGAGTCCCCCGAATAGGAGGTGGGGTTCAATGGGGCAGCCATCCATGCTTCCTCGGAGCGCTCTAGGCAGGTTCTGAAGATCGCAAACCAAGGCCCGAAAATGTGGCAGTACCTCCAGAGCGTGTAGTAGCAATCTTGTGAAAATCCTCAAATGCACGAGGCTGTTCCTCTTTGTTAGGGTCTTTGTGTGACCCTAATTGCCTGCTATTCCACTTGTTCAGAGGACAGTCTTTGAATAAGTGCCCCACCTTGTGGCAGCGTCGACACCTGAAAGGAACTCCCTCATAATCCAGCAACTGCCTCCTTGCTACGTTCCTCCACTGAATGTTAATATACTTCGGAAGCCCATCTGTGAGGTCCATGTGTACTAAAATCTTGGCCCCTGTAGAGTTAAATGAGTCATCATATGTAAGAAATGTGCCCATGGCATCCCCTATCTGTCTGAAAATCTGCTCTGTCCAGAAGTGACAGGGAAGGCCTGGAATTCAAACCCAAATTGGACCTGTCCCCGCCTTTTCAAGATCAGGGTCAAACATTGGTGTCCATCTTCAGAGGAGGACAGGAGCTTGATCTATGTGCCATATTATGGAGAGGACCCAATTAGTGTGGGTGAGACATTTGAATCTTAATGCGAACCACGCTCGAACAAAAGTCTGTACCCTTGGAGGTTCCGACAGATGATGTCCCCATACCTCCATTGTCCATTTTTGGAGCCTCTCCACACTGTAATGTCTACCCCTAACATGAACCACCAGTACCTTTTCAGTCGAATCCATGGCTTCGAAGAAAGTAGTGTCCTTGACAAGCTTGAGGAAGATTTTGTTGCTGCACAGTGGGAGGCATTTTTTCCTTTTGGATGTCCCTTTTAGCTTGCTGCTTGTGCCAACTGCCAAATTATCCATCTGTACAGCCTCAAGTGTGGCTGGGTCCTTCCATGTGAGAGGTCCTTTTGCCCTAAGATTGTCGAAATGCCCCAAAATGATTCCTATACTTGAGAGGTTGCCCGGGGGAGGGTTCCTCGAGACCGGTGGAGTGGATTGAACCTACGGTCGGCTAACTTGAACAGTTGGGCTCTCCTCCAAGGGTTTATCCACCCTGACCCCCATAGGAATTGAATCCAGGTCTGGCCCTAGGGTTTGTGCTTCCGGGACTCTCCAATGTTCAGCCTTCGATAAAGAATCAGTGAGGAGTGGAGGGCCTGTGTAATCCTGAATGGTAGCCACTTCTACAGGAACCGAAATAGAGGGAATAAAATGCCAAGAGTGTGTTGGAAGGGCATCGACCTCTGCAATTAGTTCATGGTCAAAATCTATATAGTCCTCCATAGTGGTCTGGGTCTGTGTCCATATCGGCAGGTTTTCCATCGGTAGCACGGAATAAACGGTTTTGTCCTCCATATCTATTTATAAACCGAGCTGACAGCTGCCTACTAGTCTGTTGAAGGGGTAAACGCAAACCGTCTAGGGGAGATCGAATACTAACCGACACAAACCGCAAACAACTATAGGAAAAACTTGAGTTGAAGCCATGATAAAACTGTGAGCTGAAATGGAGGCACCTTCTGGGTTGCTTCAAGCTCTGAACCAGGGTCGATCACTGGGCTCGATGCCCTAACCCCATTCACTGGATTTACCTGCGTCTGTCTTCATCCTTCAACCCATGTCTCCTCATGAGACATTTAATCAAATTTGATGTGAATTATGCTCCTTGATCAATGACTACCTCCCTTGGATACCCAAACTCGTAGAAGATGTTTTCTCTTAAAAAATCAACCACTTTTTGCTCAGTTGCTACTTTAACTGCCTCTGTCTTAGCCCACTTTGTCAAGTAACCAGTACACACAATGATGTACTTCTTCTGTCATGATGGTGGATCAATTAGCCCAACGAAATCCATGCTCCACTTGTCAAATAGCTCTAAGGCCACTTGATATTGTAGGGGTATTTCATACTTGGGTGTGGGTTTGCCCATCCTTTGGCACTGATCACATCTAATGGCATATGTCCTTGCCTTTAGATGTAAAGTGGGCCAATAGTAACCAACATGTAAAACTTTAAATGTTGTCCTTTTAGTAGCAAAATGACCTCCACAAGGTCCATCATGACATGCTGAGAGGATGTCAAATATATCCTCTTCTTTTACACATCTCCTCAAGATATTATTTGGTCCAAATCTAAAAAGATTTACCCCAATCCAAGTGAAAGGAGAGATTTTCCTTACAATCTTGATTTTCTCCCTAGATGATAGATTAGGAGGGAACCTCCAACAACCAAGTAGTTGGTTATGTTAGTAAACAAAGGGGAAAAAACCAAGATTTAAAAGAGGTGTTCATCTGGCAGTTGATCATCCATCATATCCTCATTACATGTAGGAAAGGTTAACTTGGACAAAAAATATGCAACTACATTTTCTTTCCCTGGTTTGTCAATAATAGTCAAATCAAAATGTTGTATCAATAACAACCATCTAATTATACTAGCATTGATATTAGGCTTGTTCATTAAATATTTAATGGTTGCATGATCAATATTAACAGAAGTTTGATACCCAGTTATATAGTGCCTGATTTTTTTAAAATGTACTACAACTAAGAGTTCTTTTTCATTGACAGTGTAATTCAACTCAGATTTAGAAAAATTCTTACTAATGAAATATATAGCATAAGGCAACTTATCCTCTACTTTTCCCAAGTCGCACACCCACCCCGCCCCCGCTCCCCGCCCCCCCCCCCCCCCCCTCCAACAACTTTATCTGATGTATCAGTATGGATATGGAAAGACAATTCCTAGTTGGGACCCCTTAGGATGGGTGCAGTGGTCAATTTTTCTTTCAACACTTCAAGGGCCTCTTAACAATTGTTGGTCCAACAGAAATTCGAATCTTTGGCCAATAACCCAAACAAAGGTGAAGCTACTTTACTAAAGTCTTTGATGAATCTCCTATAATACCTAGTTAGTCCCAAGAAACTCTTGACATCTCTTTGCTTTTGAGCGGTAGGGACCTTTTGATGATGGAAATTTTGTTTGGGTCAAACTGCATCCCTTCCTTGGATATGGAATGGCCAAGGATAATCCCCTCATTCATAAATAACTCACATTTATCATGGTTTAGAGATAGATTCATTTCAATTCATTTATTTAAGACCTTTCACAGATTGGAGAGAGCTTCATGGAAGTCACATCCATAACCAGTGATATCATCCATATATATTTCGACAGAGTCATGAACAAGTTCAAAAAAAAATACTCAAAACTGCCCTATGGAAAGTAGCAGGGGCATTGAAAAAACCAAATGAAAGGACTCTATAAGGAAAGGTACCCTAAGGACATGTGAACGTGGTCTTATATTGGTCTTCACGGCTGATATGGATTTGGTTGTATCCACTAAATCCATCTAGGAAGGGGAATAATTTCTTCCCTGCAAGGCCATCTAGGACTTGGTCAATGAAGGGCAAAGGAAAATGGTCCTTCTTTTTAGCCTTGTTAAGTTCCCCATAATCAACATAGATTCTCCACTTCCCATTCTTCTTATGAAATAAAACAAGAGGTGACACCCACTCACTATCTAAGATGAGGTTTATGAAGGGACAACCTCTGATGGCTCTCAATAAGTTAGGAACCCACTTCCGCCCATAAAATAAATAAGTACCAATTCACAATACTATAAAAATAAATAAATAAAGGTTAAAGAAGAGAAATTCTTCCTGCATAGAGAGGTTAAGAAAACAACTCTGCTAGGGTACTGTCCAGGGTTATCTAAGCTGTTGTTTCATCAAGTATTCTATGTGTGTGATCACAGTCAAAGTCTTATCACTGTTCACATCAGGCTCACTGATCCTGCACTTAGCAATTTTCTGAAGAGCTTCTCAGCCAAGCAACCTAGCTTCAATCGACCTCCCTAAACTGTGCATTTGATAGTAATAGTCCTCTAGCTGTGACCTTGTGTCTTGACACTGCACAGTTCTAGTGCCCAAGCTCGACGTTGTCTCCTAGATTTGCACAATCCATTTTCCCATCCTGGCTTAATTTCCCAATCTGTAGGCTCAAGCTCATCCCTTGGGCCCCTAAGTTGCACAATTTCTCAATGGCCCAACCTCTTTTGTCTCCAGGAACTGCACAATATGCTCATCCAATGCCCATCCCATTAGCATATCACCCTAACTCCCATAATTGCACAATTTTTTTTCCTTAGCCCAGCTTGGAATACACACCACACAATATCAAGGCTCAAGTTTCACCCCTAATTGCTTGAACTATGTAACTACATAGTCACTGAGCTCCTCTCCTAGCTTGTTCCCTAGTTCTGGCTTAGTTATGGATCAACATGCACTATTGTAGACTAGGGGTTTTTCCAGCTGATGTCGTCTTGTCA
Organism: Pinus taeda; assembly: GCA_000404065.3. Lineage (NCBI taxonomy): Eukaryota > Viridiplantae > Streptophyta > Pinopsida > Pinales > Pinaceae > Pinus > Pinus taeda. The sequence continues at coordinate 91,972 of APFE031063461.1, forward strand.
TGAGTGTATTGCAGATACAAGTATCTTATCATGACATGACGAGATGATGAAGAAGGAGATGAAGGAGAGAAACATGTTGAAAGACATGTTTGTAGTTGAACATGCAAGCTGATCAACCAAGAGAAAGAAAAGGGACACTAGTTTGGGATCACAACTCAAGACTGGAGATCATTGAAGATTCCTTATTACCAAGCCATGTGAAGGTGGAAAGAAAAGCAATCCCAAATAGACACTCAACACACAACAACAACAATGCCTTGAAATTAACACATCATCAAGCAATCCATGTTAGCAGTGTCATGTCATGTCATGTCATGAGTTGTGACATGCCACACCATTATGGTGGATTATGTAATTCCTATTTCAAAAATGTATTGTAAAGTGAAACTCCAAAGGACATGTATGGAATATGAAGAGTCATGTAAATTTGAAAATTCATAGAAATAAAATATCATGAGGGTAGATGACAAGTCACAAGGAAGGTGAAGCATCACCTCCTCATTGTTTTATATACACCCTCATTGTAAGAGAAAATGAATTTTCACCTTGGCTCCACTTGCAAGGCAGTATAGAGATAAGCTAGTTCTTTTGAGGAACAAGGAGTGGCTCCAATGCTCCACTATTGGGGATAGTGGTGTTCATTGTATACATGTGTCTTGGAACTTTTACTTAATATAAGAAGCCTTATGGGCCAACATGTTCTTCATGCATGGATTATGGATATTTGTAAGACTATTATGTGAATGTTTGTAATTCATGTTCACTTTCATTTGTGCTAAAGTAGTTTAACTGTTTCAGTTATTTTGGTACTTATCATATTGAGAACTTGTTGTAGTTGCTATTATCGTTGTCGCACCCTCGTGGAATATTCAGCTGGATATTAGATAGATATTCCTTGTTACATTAGTTGCAATGCCTGTCAAATCTCAGTGGACTATTTTGCTTGATGTTTTACAGATCCTTCTTGTTCATGTGTGTCTCTAATAGGGTGGTACTACTACCTCTCTCTTATAGGCTTACTTCTCCTCCCCCCCACATTGAAAGAAATTTGACACACATATGATCGAACACTCACCAAGCATGCCCCATTTCTTTTCGAAGGTGATTTTTCACTCCTCTCTCTTGCTGACAGTTAGAGCCAAGGCATATCTTTAAGATAATTAGAAACCAGACCATATGCTAGATGGGGATCCTATTCCAAATGGTGTGAGGTCTAATTAGGATCACATATCGGGGAGACCCCTTGAATGTTGGCTGGTCCAACACCATCAACACCCACATAAACATCCAAAGATTAATATCTCTCTTTGTAGACCTAAGATCTTGATGGGTTTCATGGCCCCTAGTTCCTTTTAGCATCATCTATCATCTCCATAAGTCAAATCAATGAGATTCCTTATGTTTTCATTCCCACAAGCATGAGTGAAAATCCCACACCTTGGGTTCTAAGCCCACAAACCAGTTTTTGTGGTGCCCCTTCTTGTTTGGATGAATATCCTCATCTTGTAACTCCAAGCTAGGGTAAACCCCTTCAAGGAAATCCTCACCATTTTGGAATCTCAAACAATCTCACCGATGGCGACAAGATCATCATGAACCTAAGACAACTTCATCAAATCCAAAGTCACCCCTTCACCTTGTATCATCTTGGTGATTTTCAACTTATCCTGTATTACCAATACCTAGTTCTCGTTCTTATTCTGGAACAAATTCTGAAGAGCCTCCCAAATCTCATGGGCAATGTTCTTCCTGGACATATGAGGTATTAAGAAATCCTTGACACCATCTAGGATGATCAAATTTTCCTTTGTATCTAACTCTTTAGACATTTCTAGTTCCTTAGGGTTAGTTGACTTCTTGATTGCTTTCTTGGAAAATTCCCAGATCTTGTTCACTATCAAAACCAACTTGATGAAAACAGTAGAACAATATACATCAGTAAATCTACTTGTGCAAAAATATAGACAACTTTTTACAAATTTAGATAACCCAACATCTTTATATTATAAAACTGATAATACAACAGTTTAGGGATCATGTACTAGGGATAGTGGTTCTCATGAATCCACTAGTACAAGAATGCAAGAACAAGATACACTGACGATCTGGCTAATGTGGTAGACAAACACAACTTCTTTGTCATACCCTGAATGCAACTACAAGTCCTTCATTTCCATTCTTCAACACCACCTATATCATTGGTCTTGGTCCTTTAGGTCACTAAACTTGATTATCCAATCTTCCCTCTAACTAATCGATCATACGTCCATCTACAACCAACAAATAAGGTCTTCATGCTCACTAGATGCTCTTTAGTCATTCAAGGACACGACACTTTTAGACTTCTTTCCCACCGCCACTTCCTTAACTACTTAGGGACTTCTTCCCATTATTATCTTTTTGCACTTCTCCAGTAAAGACAAACTTACGGCAATAGTTACCACCTATCACTGTTAGAAGCCCTTCCCCAACAATGAACTTGGGCTAGAAACTGTCCCTTTATGACCTCCTTCTTTGGTCCTTTAAAGATCAATCAATGAGCTCATCATTTCTGCCTCTCCTAGTAGACTTAGAATCCTTTCTGGTTGTGCACTTAGGGCCCACAAGGATCACTTTCTCACTTCCCTCCAATAGTCCACAAGTGTCCTTCAGAAATTTGTCCAATCTGCACAATTGTCCACTAGCATCAAATCAACTTTATACACATCAATACACACCTTAATGTTTTTTTAATTTAAAGCCTTAGTTGAAAATGAGATTGGAAAGAAAATTAAATCCTTGAGAAGTGATAATGGAGGAGAGTATGTGTCTAATGCCTTGAAATAATTATGTGCCAAGGAGGATATTAGAAGGGATTCAATTGCACCCCACAACCCACAACAAAATGGGGTTTGCAGATGGGAAAAATAGAAGTATTGTAAGAGATACTAGATCAATGTTGCATGACTAGGGGTTGCCACTATCCATGTGGGCAAAAACTTGTAATACAACTAGTTACTTCCAAAATAGGAGCGGTCACGAAATTCTTGGAATGATTACACCTGAAGAGGCTTTCTCAGGGAGGAAGCTAATTGTCTCCCACTTTTCATTTTTGGATTCATAGTCTATTGTCATGTTTCCAAAGATAGCAGTAAAAAGTTGGAACCCACTACACAGAGGGGGATCTTTGTGGGCTATTTTAAGACACCTCATATTTATCAGGTATACTTTCCCTCACTCAAGATGACTATTATAAGGAGGGGTGTAATATTTTATGAGGAGAAATCCATGAGGAGTTCTCTAGAGATAGAGCTGATCATACCACCAGAGGAGGAGCTTCTAGCTATAAAGGAGGATCCTCATTCAAATCTTGCTCAAAGGAAAGAAGACATTCCAAGAGGATGATGTGGAGTAGCCACATGTGGAGGAGTAGAGAGAAGATTGAGTGGAGGTACCCACTCATACAGAGACTTCTAGAGAAGAGAGGAAGAGGACCAAGATGGTTGACATATTGGTGCAGGATGCTCAGGAGCAGGTTGGAGCCCCGAGCTCCTTGCACAGAAAAAGAAAATAACTGGAAAAATATACAGGATATATGGAACTCATGTCAGATTTGATTGGTTTTGAGCCATATTATCTTAAAGAGGAAACTTCACAGCAAGTGTGGTTGGATGCCATGGTGGAGGAGTATAACTCCATTGTGAAGAATAGTGTTTGGGAGGTGGTGGCCAGATCTGAGAACAGGTTAGTTGTTGGTTCCATGTGGTTGTATAAGGTGAAACACACAAATAATGGTAGTTGTGAGAAGTACAAGGCAATATCTTTGGCCAAAGGCTTCTGATAGGTGGAGGGGATTGATTATGAGGAGACACTTGCCCTTGTGGCAAGATACTCATCTATTAGGGCCATACTTACATTGACAACATAGTTGGGGTAGGAGATCCACTAAATGGATGTTAAGATCACTTTCCACAATGGAGTGGGTAGGAAGAGATCTATATTGAGTATCCTGAGGGGTTTGATACCTTTAGCAGGGAGTCACATGTGTGTAGGCTCACGAGAACCCTCTATGGTCTCAAGTAGGCACCTCGTGCTTGGTATACTCGCATAGATTCTTATCTCAGTGGATTTGGCTTCACTAAGAGTGAAGAAGATGCCAATCTCTACTACATTATGGTAGATGGCTGTTTGCTTATTTTAGTTCTCTTTATGGATGATTTGATACTAACAGGAGATGACAAGTTGATCTAGTATTGCAAGGAGGACCTTGCAAGAGAGTTCAAGATTAAGGATATGGATTTGATGCACTATTTCCTTAGCTTGAGGGTGTGGTAGGAATATGGAGAAATATTTGTTGGACAAAGGAATTACACCTCTGAAATCCTTTAGAGATTCCATATGCAAGATTGCAAACCCATGTATACTCCTTTAGGTACTAACTGGAGGAAAGAGGATGCTTCTACAGGAGAGGCAATAGATGGAACTATTTATAGATAGTTAGTGGGGTCTTTGACATACATGGTGAACACAAGGTCAAACATTTATTTTACAGTGAACCAACCTAGTCAGTTCATGGTGGAGCCTTGAAAGCTTCACTGGAAAGAAACAAAACATGTTGAAAGATACCTCTAAGGAATAACAAAATTTGACTTATAGTACATGTAGATTGATGGAGTGATGCTCCATGGCTTCACAAATACAGATTGGGTAGGGAGTCCCTCAGATAGGAAGAGCACATTAGGAGTAGCCTTCAATGTTGGGTTAGAAAAATTTTATTGGTTCAATAGGAAATGAATAGCTGTAGCACTCAACTTAGCAAATGTCAAGTATATGGGTTCTAGTCAAACAACATGATAGCCTATTTGGATGAGGAAGATCCTAGTTTTTCTCATTTGTCAAGGGATGGAGCCTACATTAATCCACTATGATAATTATAGTTGTATAAAACTCTCTGAAAATATAGTGTTTCATGATAGGTCCAAGCATATAGACATCAGGTACCATCAGCTGAGAGATTGTGTGTAGAGGATAACTTTTATGTTACAGTACATTCCTATAGAGGAGCAGGATGCCAACATCTGGACAAAGGCTTTATCAAGAGGCAAGTTAAAGTTCCATAGGAGAAGGATTGGAGTTGTTCAGAACCCTTTCTTGCTAAGAGGGAGTGTTACATTGTAGCAAGAAAAGGCTTCATTTGAGTTGTGACTTAGCTAAGTGAAGAAATCTGAATTTCCACTTTAGTAGAATGAGTCTTCAGGTAGTTATCCAGAGTGACATGGCCAAATCACTCGATTAAGTTAACCAATTCGAGTTTGTGGGCTAGAAGTAGAGTTGTGTGCAACTTGGTGGCTAATATCTAGCTATCTAGAGGTGTTATCTATAGTGAAATTCAGTTTGCTAAGCTATAGTCTAGAATAGAGTCAACACGAGTTCATTTTAGTAGTTGTAATTGTTGTAAACTCAACTAACTCTTAGTTAACTAGTCAATTTACTAAAAATATCCCTAGTCATGAATGCAATTCATATTTCCTAGGGAAGTTGGAGAGAAAAGGCATAATATAATCATTATTGTATACTAGTGAGTATATAGTGTTGGAATGTAATAGGTGAGCTAATTTCCTTAGGAATTGTGCAAGGAAATAATATCTTCCCTATTCTTTAGGAGCATGAATTGTGCAAGGAAATAGGAGGAAGAAGGAGGCTTATTTTGGCTAAGTATTTTCCAGAGTAGACTCAAGAGGAGATCAATATTATAGTGCAGATTGAGTTTCAAGCATTGAAGTAGTCATTGTAATAAATCATTGTTCTCATATGATATAATAAAAATAGAGGAGCGCTTTTTCCTAGTTGGGTTCCATAGTAAAAACTGTGTTCATTGTGATTGAATGATTTCATGTGTTTCTATTGTTAGTTTTCCTTTTGTAGAATTTAGTAGAATAAATTCGTGTCTATTGATTTCATTATTATTTCATTACTAGTTGAAAATTTTGAGTAATTTTCTACACAAAACTCCCTCTTCTACCTGGCCTTGTTATTAGACCCCTAAGGACCTCAAACAATCACAAAAAGAGACAAAAATCAAGCTCCTTTCTTCTTCATTGAGGTATGATCCTGATCTGTGGCCTCCTTTAGATGTGTTGTCTATGAAATGATGCACCTTGGATGCACTAATGAGGTCTCAAAACACCTTTTATTTATATGCTTATTCTGGGTGACCGAACAACCCTCGAAAGGGCACCACTAACTCCAAGCCAACCTAAACTTGTTGAAAAATTAGCCCACCTAAAAATAAAAAAAATTAATATCTCTCTTTGTAGACCACTGATTTCGAGGATTTTCATGCTCCCAAGTTCCTTTTTGAGTCCTCTATCATCTCTACAAGTCAAATCAATGAAAGTCCTTATGATTTCACACCCACAAGCTTGGGTTCTAAGCTCACAATTCTTTTTTGTGGCGCCCATTCCTCCAAACCCCAAATCCTAGGGCTTGGAGTACCTCCCAAAGCTCCAAATATCAACATTCCCTCTTAGTGAGGGAGGTACTTCCAAGATTAGGAAGTAACTTGTCATCATTACTATAACTATTGGTGACACTAGCCTAACTCTTAGTGCTCATCATTGTAGCAAACCCAATAGTATGAACTATGCCTCTCTCAGAAGTGTCACTGTTAGTGGAAGGCTCCCGCTTCTTCTTCTTCTCCTGAAATTCTTTTAGGTCTTTCTATGTTTCCTTCTTACTAGCTATAGAAGTATCCTTACTCCCCATTGACCACACACTCTTCTTGGGTTGCACATTCTCCCTCAAAACTTGCAAAATCCTTTAGAACTCTCTGACCTCTAGAAACTGGACCTTTTCTCTAGAACCTGTACCTACTCCTCTAACACCTATACCTATGTTTGCTTTTTCTCATGATCGATAGGCTTACCTGTTAGCCTATAAGACGATGCTCTCTAACTTTGATCATGACACCTGTAAAGCTAGATCCTCTAGGCATGAGTCTTTCCATCCCACTTTGGGAGAGACTTCAAAACACTTCTACTCGATCTCTAAGACAAACATCACATTATGTCTGAGTCTTGGTACAAATTGTACATCCCGAGCTCGCATCACTTGACCTGACTCCATCTTGAATAACATGGCTCCTGATACCTTGATCTCTTTTTAACTCTTGTTGCCCAACACCACGTGCAACTTTGAGTTCCACTCAGCTAGAATATAGAACACATCTTGTGACCCTATTATATGCTTCGACGCAATACTTTCAACATACCATGCAACCTTGTTGATGGTATCCTGTGAAAAATGAGAAATGAATGCAAAGTCATCACTTTCTAATTTCGTTTAGAGGTCACCAATCTTGGTAGAAGAGGTGACACCTGCAACATGGTTCCCCTTCTTATTCTCATTATCTCCCCTCTTCTTCATCGAACACTTCGTCAAAAAATGACCCATCTCACCATAGTTGAAACACTTGATTTTTCTCAAGTCCTTCGTTTTCTTTCCCTTCATCCTAGTTACAAGTGCTACTCATCATTTGAAGCCTTCTTATTCGAATGAATATCCTCATCTCATAAATCTTCATGAATGAATTCATCCCATAACCAATTCTAGTCTGGCATCTTGTCCTTGGCAATGATCCCCTAGATGAATGGCTTCCAGTATGGAGTAAACGCCTTCAAGGCAATCCTCACAATCTCAAAATCTGAAATAATCTCATCGATGGTAGTATGTTCATTATGAAACCGAGACAACTTCATTAGATATAAAGTCACCCCTTCACTCTATATCATCTTGGTGGCCTTCAAATTATCATGTAATACCAATATCCAGTTCTTGTTCTTATTCTAGAACAAATTCTGAGGAGCCTCTTACATCCTTGACACGTCTAGGCTTATCAACTTTGTCTTTGTATCCAAATATTCATACACTTCTAGCTCCTTAGGGTTAGTTGTCTTCTTGATTGTCTTCTCAGAAAAGTCCTAGGCCTCGTTCACCATCAGAACCAACCTGATTTGTTCCTTCCATGGACTATAGTTGGATAGGCCTTCCAACCTCTCCTCATATTTAAGACCAACCTGCAACTTCGACATTGTTGTGAGCCTTTCAATAATGATGTGACCAACTTTGATTCACTAGCCCTTCAAAGTAGCTCTCATGCCATGATATTTTTCCACAATACTAAAATTTAGGCTAGAATCTTACAATCCCTGATGTTTCCAATTTAAGTATCACAACAAACTACTCTGCACATGGGAACACTAAACAACAGTAAATCTACTAGTGCACAAATATAGACATTTTTTTACAATTTTCAATAACCCAACTTTGCTATATTAACAAAATGGTAATACAAAAATCTAGGACTCTTATACCAAGGATAATGGCCCTCATACATCCACAAGTACAAGAATACAAGAAGAAGATACACTAACAATCTAGCTGATGTAGTGCACACTCACAAATTCTTTGTTGTACCCTAAACAAAAATATGGGTTCTTCACTTCCATTTTTTAGCACTTCCTTTATCATTGGGCTTGGTCCTTTAGGTCATTGAACACAAGTCTGTAACCTACCCTCTAACTAATCATAAGTCCATCTAATACGAACACACAGGGTCTTTTCTCACTAGATTCTCCTTAGTCCTTCAAGGACACAACACTTTGAGACTTCTTACCCATTGCTGCTTCCTCAGCTACTTAGTAACTTCTTCTTGTTGATTTGTGTAGCTTGGGAGGTACTCCAAGCCCTAGGGTTCAAGGTTTGGAGGGAAAAGCGCTACAAGGGAAGCTTGTGGGCTTGGAACCCAAGTATGGGGTGTTGGCACCCATCGTGATTTGGGACAAAACATTGCTGGGTTTATGACATGTGATAGATGAGGATGATAGTGCTTAGAAAGATGATTCCAACGTAATGAAAATTGTCAAAATCTGAGTTGTCGTTAGAGAGATATGGATTTTTGAAGTTGACTAGTAATTATTGGTTGTCAAGTAGGCCGACTTAAGAGCCAATGGATGTGTCACTTCAAATGTGACGTTGCGACCTTATTTATGGTATATATAGAAGGTAATATGAGGGTGATAAAGGGATCCATTTATGAGTACAATATACCAAGGGATCCTTTGAAATTATCGTTGGAGCTAGAACCCACAACACAGAGCATAGGACAATGTGGAGGAGGTATGAGACAACACAAAACCTTCTGTGATTGGGCCACAGTCTTGTAGGTGACTGCATGTGGTTTGAAGGGCTAGTTAAGGGCTACTTCATGGGTTGTTTAGGTGCGGAGTGTTGGGAAGCTTAGGCCGAAGCAAGGAGAGGCATAAATAGGCTATTTAAAGGTGATTTAGTGGCTGAAACCTTTGTGTGGAAAGCTGGGAGCTACCTGTGGTAGGCTGTAAGACCTAACTCCACAAATAAATGATTGCATGGATTGTTTTGGGGATTGTTTGACCCCTATATAACAATGTGTAGGAAGAAGGTATTGAAAAGGGAAGACCACAACTTTTCAAGGCTGTTTTGATGGTTGGTTGAGGGCTGTTACATCACTATTTAGTGCCCTAACCAGTCATTGTGGTGACAACAACAAAATAAGACTTGGAGCAACAATTGGAGATGTATTAGGTCCGTGTTTTTGTGTTATCCCCATAATACTAGTGATTACCGCATTACTATTGTAGTTGTACCCCTTATTAATATTGTTGTGCCCCTATTGTCCCCATATTGTTATTACTGTGCCCCATAGAATCTCTCTATTGTTATTTTTGTGCCTTTATATTATTATTGTTAGGTCGGCTAGGTTATATTGTGACTCCTTAGACTCCTATATATAGAAAGGAGGTTTTGTCATTTCAATCATCCAAGAATCATTCATTTGTGTAATGTAAAGGAGGTTTCCCCCTCGAAGAGGCTGAATTATAAGGCGTTGATCTATCCTTTGTATATTTTTGTGACCTGGTTTCATAACATTTGGTATTAGAGCTTTGGATTCTAGGGTTTCGTTGCTCCAAATAGGTCATCGTGGAATTTTTGCTATAACTTTTTTCTACAACGTTTCAGAAGCAAAAAAAACCCATTTGAGATGAAATCACATTGAACTTCGGGTCCGAATTTTAGAGCTTGTTGCGCTATATTTGCAGAGATATGACCTGAGGAAGTTGGTCTTTTTGCAGACTCTTGAATTACATTCCAAACAAGTGACCTGGGGAAAATCGTCATAACTTTCTCTCTGTGCATCAGATTGAAATTTCATAAGAAGGTAAAGAAAGAGAATGGATTGTAGTTTCTTGTATATATTTTTCAGAGCCAAAGGTCAAAACAGGGACACGTGGCACATCGTACAAGTTCTCTCTACTGAACTAGTCTATAATCAAGTCACTATGGGAGATTTGGCATAACGCTTCCTTGGAGAATCCAATTGGGATCAGACTGGTGGCATTGGAAAGAGAACACAAAGAGCTACTGCATATCGTAATTTCAAAACTGGATGATCTGAAATTACATAGATACATCAAAGGCAATATCGAGCTCCTACAAAGTGAAAAAAGGTGTGTAGATTTTTTTAAATTTTTGCTTAAGCTTGGTTAGAAAAATTATTTTGAAGGAATTCAAAGGGCATAGTAGAGCATTATTATCGATAACTGATACCCCGAGGAAAGAAAATGCAAACACCTAGTAAGCAACCTAAAAGCTCTAGCATGACTCTTGAAGAAGAGGAAGAAATGCTACATGATATATCAAAATTACAAGACCAAGTGCAACAAATTTCACTCTCACAAAAGCTAACAGAAGCTAAGATAAATGGCGTGGAATGTAAGATAAAGGGCGTAGAAGCTAAGATGAATGGCGTGGAAGCTAAGATTGATGATTTGAAGACATATTTGACAAATTTTCTACAAGAAATACTTACTAATGGTGAAAGGGTAGCAAAGGAAATTCATGATGCGAACAAAAGAAATGTTAATCATGATTTCATAGACTCTAATGTTGGATTGAAGATCCACCATATTCCAAAAATCGATATGAGGAAGTTTGATGGCAAGATCCCGCAACATGGATATTACAGATGGAGCAATTTTTCGATCTCAATAATGTGCAAAACACACAAAAGGTACGTATGGCAACTTTATATTTGGAACCAAATCAGTTTGTATGGTATCAATGGATTTGCTATCATAAACAAATTATCACTTGGGCAATTTTTACGGAAGAATTGATAGCACATTATGAGGATACAAAAAGAAACACTTTTTTTAGCCAATTGATAAGTCTCAAACAAAGGGGTTCAATAATGGAGCACATTGAGGAGTTCCAAAAATTGAACATAAGGGTAAAAAATATTCCAGAGGAGCATAGGATTGATGTGTTCATAGGGACTTTAAAGGATAATAACTAATATGATGTTTGCCTTTGGGAACCTGATTCATTAGAGAAGGCGTTCAGGTTAGCAAGAAAAATGGAAAGCAAAATTATGGCAACCAGGAAGCATACCACTCACAAATATAAAGACGGAAGTGGTGTTGCCCCTAGTCTTCCACAACCTATAAGGCTGACACCACAACAATTGGAAGAAAAAAGAGAAAAAGGGCTTTGTTACAGTTGTGATAGCAAATACACTAAAGGTCATAAGTGTGCTGAGAAGAAATTATTCTACATAGATTGTGAAGAGGAAGAAGAAAAGGAGCAAGAAAGGTCAAAAGAAGAGGATATACTCCAGGAACAAAGCCTAGAAGAAATGAATCCGACCATATATTGTAATGCATTGGCGGAAATTACCACTCCTCAACCATCAAGATAGAAGGACAAATCAAGAAGAAAAAGGTAATAATGTTGATTGATTAAGGAAGCACCCACAATTTTATTCATTGTAAGGTAGCAAAAGAATTGAATTGCTTCCTATATCTAGCACCAGAGTGTCAAGTGATGATTGCAAATGGAGGAACAATAAATTTCTCTGGAAAGTGCCATAATATCAAGCTATCCATGGGAGAATATGTATTGACTAGCCCAATGCTTTCCATTCCAATGGGAGGTGCTTATGTTGTACTAGGAGTCCAATGGCTACAATCCTTGGGTACAATAGCTTTTAATTTTCAAGAACTTTTCATGAAATTTTCCGCGGAAGGAAAGGAAGTTGAATTAAGGGGTATTGCAGGGAAATCGGGAAAGATAATAATCTCTAACGGTATGACAAAGCTTCTAAAAAAGGAACAAAGAGGTTTAATTTCACAATTATGTTCACTAGTGTTTCCACATCGAAATCATCTATTTCTCCAGATCTCCAAAAAGTCCTGGACAATCATTCCAAGGTATTTGAGTCTCCCAAAGGTCACCCACCTATTCATGATCATGATCATGCTATTCATCTGATTTCATGAAGTGTTCCTCCAAACATCAGGTTGTATAGATATCCCTATGCCCAAAAGAGTGAAATTGAATGTATGGTTGCAAAAATGCTAGAGGCTGGTATAATTCAACCTAGTCAAAGTTCTTTCTCTCTCCAGTAGTATTGGTGCACAAGAAGGATGGATCATGGTGCATGTGTCTGGATTATAGGGAGTTCAACAAGCTCACTATTAAAGATAAGTTTCCCATTCCTATCATTGATGAACTACTGGATGAATTGCATGGATCAATTTACTTCACCAAGTTGGATCTTCGTTCAGGATATCATCAAATCAAAATGAAGATTGAAGACATTCCAAAAAAACATTTAGAACTCATGAGGGTCATTATGAATTTTTGGTCATGCCTTTTGGCCTTACCAATGCACCTTCTACATTTCAAGGTTTGATGAATTCCATTTTCAACCCTTCCTTAGAAAATTTGTGTTAGTATTTTTTGATGATATACTAATCTACAACAAGTCTTGGAAGGATCATGTTGAACATGTTAACAAGGTGCTACAACTATTGGAGGAGAAACAATTATATGCAAAAAGATCCAAATGTTTCTTTGGAGTACAAGAGGTGGAATATCTGGGTCATATTGTATCTCATCAAGGAGCTAAGGTAGACCCTAGCAAAATTAAAGCCATTAAGGAATCGAAAATCCCCACATCCATAAAGCATATGCCAGGATTTCTCAAGTTAACAGGGTATTATCGCAAGTTTGTTAAGAATTATGGGAGAATAGCAGCACCTCTAACAACATTATTGAAGAAAGATGCATTTTCATGGGCTCCAGAAGCAACAAAGGCCTTTGAACATCTTAAAGAGGCAATGTGCCAAGCAACAGCCTTAGCTACACCAAACTTCACAAAAACCTTTATTATGGAATGTGATGCTTCAGGAAATGGAATTGGTGCCATTTTAATGCAAGACAAAGACCCATTGCTTTTGAAAGTCATCCAATCAAGGGAAAGTTTTTACACAAAGCTATTTATGACAAGGAAATGTTGGCAATACTCCATGCACTTAAGAAATGGTGACCCTACCTAATGGGAAGACACTTCAAGGTAAAAAAGGATCATGATAGCCTTAAGTACTTTTTAGAACAAATATTATCCTCTAAAGAACAACAAAAGTGGGTCACAAAGATGTTGGGTTATGACTTCGAAATCATCTACAAAAAAGGGAAGCAAAATGTGGTGGTAGAAGCACTTTCAAGAAAGGATGAGGATGTGGAAGCATTGTTGTGCGCCATTTCTATTATCCAACCAGATTGGATAGTTGAAGCAAGGGAGGAATGACAGAATGATGAAGAAGTGTGGGCACTTATTCGAAAATTACAACAAGATTCTAGTACGTCTGATACATTTAGCTGGAAAAATGATTCGTTATGGTACAAAGATCACTTATACCTCTGTAGGAATTCCCAGCTAAAACAAAAGATTCTTATGGAATTGCACACTTCTCCCTTAGGAGGGCACTCAGGATTTTTAAAAACTTACCACAGGGTTAAGAAGGAATTTTTTTGGGATGGCATTAAATCAGATATTCAAAAGTTTGTGGGGAATGTTTGGTTTGCCAACAAAATAAATTTGAAACAATTAAGACACCGGGTCTATTACAACCTTTATCCATTCCAAGCCAACGTTGGAAGAGGTTTCAATGGATTTTATCACAGGTTTACCCATGTCTGAGGGAAAGAGTGTCATCATGGTGGTAGTTGACAGACTTACCAAGTATGCACACTTTTGTGCATTATCACATCCATTTAAAGCAGTACAGTTTCCACTGCATTTATGGAAACAATTCAAAAGCTACATGGAAATCCAAAGATTATTGTAAGTGACAGAGATCCATTTTCCGCTGGAAAATTTTTGGACATAATTATTTTCTTTGTCTTTGGTACTCAGTTAGGCTCATACTCATCTTACATCCTCAATCTGATGGAAACTGAGATAGTAAACAAATGTTTAGAACGGAATCTTCGTTGCTTTGTATCTGATAAACAGACATAATGGGTCAAATGGCTGCCTCTGGCTGAATGGTGGTATAACACTTCCTTCCATACAGCAACAAAAATGACCCCATTTATGGCACTTTATGGTATCAACCACCATCCATCACATCATATTTAAGAGAAAATTCTAAGGTTCAGGCAGTGGAACATCACATCGAACATCAACAACAAGTCCTCCAACTGATAACCTCGTGTTGGCACAGAATAGAATGAAACAACAGGCAGATCAACATCGCAGTGAAAGAAGTTTTGATGTAGGTGATTGGGTATTCTTAAGGCTACAACCATATAAGCAAATGTCCTTCAAGCAAGCTAAGAAGGATAATAAATTATCACCAAAGTATTATGGTCCGTACAAGGTGTTGCAAAAGATTGGTACTATGGCATACAAATTGGAGCTTCCTACAGCTTCTCGATTGCACCCAGTTTTCCATGTTTCATGTTAAAGAAGGTTATAGGCGACAAGCTCCCAGTTCAAACAATATTGCCAGAACTTGACGAGGAAGGAAAAATTATATTGGAACCAGAAGCAATCACAGAAATAAGAACTCGACAGCTATGAAATCGATCAATTTCAGAGTATCTTATCAAGTGGAAGAATTTATCTGCTGAAGATTCCACATGGGAAGATGAGAATTTTATACAGAAGCATCCAAGACTATTCAAGCATTGAGGACAACACTTTTTTGAAGGAGAGGGGCATGTTGGGTCCCTATAATACTAGTGATTACCCCATTACCATTGTAGTTGTACCCCTTATTAATATTGTTGTACCCCTATTGTCCCCATATTGTTATTACTGTGCCCCATAGAATCCCTCTATTGTTATTTTTGTGGCTTTATATTATTATTGTTAGGTCGGCTGGGGTATATTGTGACTCCTTAGACTCCTATATATAGAAAGGAGTTTTGTCATTTGTATCATCCAAGAATTGTTCATTTATGTAATATAAAGGAGGTTGCCCCCTCGAAGAGGCTGAATTCTAAGGCGTGGATCTATCTTTTCTATCTTTTTCTTGAGCTGGTTTCATAACATTAACATTGATGAGTGATGAGTTAGAAACCATTAAGGCCTGAAACCTGTGATCACAGAGCCAAGGTGCATTTCAAGGAGCCACACTCATGTCTCTTTGAAGGAAGCAACCATAATTAGTTTGAAAGGAACTCTTTCTACAAGCAAGATTACAATGATAAGGATCAGAAAGCCAAAGATTCAAGTTGCAATGAAATATGAAAGGAATGACAACAATGTATTATGGATTGAGGCTCAAGCAAGTCATATCCATATGCGGAAAATGTGTGACTGTACTGGAATGTTGAAGCTATGCTCTTCTTTGAAAAGGATTGATGTAAATTTGTTACATCCAATGTCTGAGATAGAAGTGGCATCCTAGAACTTGAACTCTCTTGATAAAGTCTATTGATGGCTCATACACTGATATGGAAGACCTTAAACCTACTAATATGGAAATTTGCATTCTAAGAACAATATTTTGTCTAGAATGATGGATCATCATTGAATGAAGCATTCTCGATCAAATGATGGTAAAGAGTTACTATGTTTTTGGTCATATGAATATGAATTGGAAATTCTAGGGTTTGCAAACCCTAGAAGGCAAAATAAGACTTGAATGATAAAACCCTAGGGTTTATAACAAACCTTAAGGTTTATAACAAACCCTAGGATTGACATTTCCACTGACAGTAGAAACCCTAGATTTTGTAAGTATTTTATATCTCCCTTATTTGATTATTACTATATTCACTAATAGTTAGTCTATTTTCCTTGTATTCCTTGCTTTGTTTGTAACTGTTCTTCCATAAGCTCCTAGTGAGAATAGCAGGTACATCAAGGCTTCCCATGCTTTGGTAGCATATGAAAAACCATGGAAGAACAAAGAAAAGCATGTGACAAGAGGAATTGTGTTGAGGGATCTAGACTCTGAGGGATTGATTAAACCAACAAGCTTGAAGTATGCTTTGATCATGATGTCTACAAGATCTAGCAATAGAAGGTTCTCCTAGTAAGAGGGAGAGGATCGTGGCGATACATTTGTCCCAGTTGTGATGTACACTTCTATTATCATTGTTTTGATGATTGCATCAGGTTGATACTAAAATTGATTTCCTCAAAAATTGAGGAGGAAGAAGTTTACATAAGAGCTACCTCAATTTTTTGATATATAAAATCAAGCATGCAATAGATGGGAGCATTGAAAAATACAAGGTAAGATTCATGGTTAGAGGATTCTCCCAGAAAGAGGGAGAAGATTATGATGAAACCTTTGCACCCGTTTTCAGGTACATCATGATCAGAACTCTTGTTTCTATTGCTTCATTTATGGGATGGAAGTTGCATTAAATGGATGTGAAGACTTCCTTCCTCAATGGTGTGATTGAGGAAGAGGTGTACATAAAGCAACGTTAAGTTTTTCTGGTTCATGAAAAGATAACCTCATGTATGCAAACTAAAGAAGGACTTGTATGGACTCAAGCAAGCACCGAGAGCTCAGTATTCCAGAATTGATGGATATTTGATGAGACTTTGTTTCTCTACGAAGTGTTGGTGATCCAAACCTTTATATCAAGGTTGTGAAGGGTGATCTTGTGATGCCACTACTATATGTTGATGATTTTTTCCTCACAGGTTTAGAGAATCTTATTGTTCAATGTAAGGAGTTGGCCTCTGAATTTGACATGAAGGATCTTGGCTTGATACATTACTATTTATAACTGGTAGTCTGGCAAAAACTTGGTGAAATCATTCTTGGGTAAGGAAAATATGTCATCAAGATCCTTCAAAAATTTGGAATAATGAAATTCAAGTCTATATCAACTCCTATGGTGATGCATTTATGTAAGATGAGATATTCTAAGTCCAAATTGGTAGATCCATCCCTGTACCGAAAGTTAATTGGATCATTGATGTATTTGGTTAATACCAGACCAAACATTTGCTTTGCAATGAACACGTTGAACCAATTCCAGATGGAACTAAGAAATGAGCATTGGATTGTAGCAAAACATATATATTGAGATATTTGAGTGATTCTATTGACTATTGTTTGATATAGGCCTCATGTGATGAGATACAACTGTAGCGATACATATATTTTGATTGGGCAGGGAATGCAGATGACATGAAGATTATATTTGGTGTATGTTTTTGTTTGGGTTATGCTACGATATCTTGGATGATCTAGAAGCAGACATCTATTGCACTTAGTACTGAAGAGGCAATGTATATTGTAGCTTGTTTGGCATGTTGTGAGGGAGTATGGCTGCATAAGCCTCTCTCTGGATTGTTCGATCATATCTTGGAATCGACTGTGCGTTTTTGTGACAATAAAAAATGTGTGAAATTGACAGAAAATCCAATCTTTCATGATAAAGATGAAGCCTATTGAGATCAAGTACCACTACATTCATGATATGGTACATAAGGGAGAAGTGAGGTTCCAATTATTCCCTCTGATGAGTAGACAATTGATATTATTACAAATTTTTGTCCCCGACGAAGTGTGTATACTTAAAGGACAAGCTTGGACTTGTGGAGAAACCCTCTATTAGTGAAATGGAGTACTGATGTGACATCAACAGGGGCATGGATTGGATTGTTAGTGACAAGAGGAACATGACTTGGTATGTTGATGAGAGAACAACAGGGACATGGCTCAAACTGTTAGTAACAACAAGAGCATGGCTCGAAATGCTGATGAGATGACAATAGGGGGATGACTTAGACTATTAGTAATAACAGGAGCATGGCCTGAGCTGTTGACGAGTTGACAACATGGCTAGGAGAATTTTTTGGATTGTTGGTGTGATTGCATGAGGGACAAACATTCTAGAGAGGGATGGTCCCTCTGGGTATGGAGGATCATCTTCTAGATATTTTTTGTGAGGCCTGAACACTAAATGTAGTGGGTGCCTTTTCAACATCATGCCCTAAAGTGAGGCCTTTGGAGGTGGGACATTGGTCTCCCTAGGGTTTGACCACAAGTGATGGAAACCTTGAACTAGTCAAAGTACCATGAGGTAAGGCGCCCACCAAATCATGGTGACTAGTTGAGTGAGTACCATTGGTTAGGAGTGCTAACCTGGGTTATAGTACCTATTGATAATAGTGATGTTGTTATACGTCAAGAGTGTTGACCTAGATGATGATGTTATCAATGAATTATACCTTTCCTTAGAGAGATCATGTATACAAAGAACACTTGGATAGTCATTATGAATGCCTGTGTAGCTAAGAGGGAGTGTTGAATTTTGTAGCTATGGTTGGTCTTCATAATATTCATTTCTATTTGTAATGATGGAATATAAATTATATTTGTAAAATAAAATTTAGATGAAGCATGTTTTTCATGCTTGCAAGAAAAAAAAATATTTATTTGATTTATATTCAAAATAAAAAAAAATTGAATTATGAAATTATGATTTTCCCTCCACAAGAAGACAAAGTCGATCATCCTCTTGCTCATATCGGCTCAACCCCTTATGGTACCCATTTAACCCTCAAGGAAGGCTATAAATATAAGTGAATCATCCTCCTTCAAGGCACTTCACATCTCTTATCTCTGAAGTGAGATATCTCTACAATACAAGGTGAAAAGGAGTCTGAAAATAACAGGGGAAGAAAGTGATTGTTTTTGTCCTCATTCAAGCAAGGAAAGAAGGCCGAGATCAAGTGTGAGTATGTGGTACCTGTCTGAGGCAAGGATTGAAATTATGTGGTATATTTATGAGGTATATATGAGCCCCTTCTATGGTATAAGACTAAACTCTTATGATTGAGGTAGAGGCCAAATTTTGGCCCTTGGAGCAGACAAGGTTCAAACTTGAAAAATTTCTTCAAGAGGGATTTTGTGGACAATTTTGAGGGTTGATTTGGTTTCTTGATGAGAGGTTGAGCTTGTCATCTATTCTGGCAAGCTGTCTATCATTTTGGATTCTATGTATCCCTTGTTGAATTGATTCTCCAAGGAAAAAGTTGGTTGGGTTCCCCCCCTTAGTGGGTTTTCCTAGGGTAAAATATTCTTGTTGTAGTGCCCACTCTAGTTTCCTGACCCTTATATGACATTATCTTACACACTTTATTCTTTGAGGACCTCGGGTTGAGGATCCGGTCACATGACACTATTATTTGAGATATTCATGGTTGTGATGTTTATGAATACTTTCCATTGATATTATGATAGCATGAAGGGTTATATATCTTATCTATCAGTTTTCCGATATTTGCATCATTAAATAATTAAGTTTGGTCTCTATTTGAACTTATGACGTGGGTAGTAAAGAATATGTATGCGCTCTACTAAAAGCATAATGATGATAAATTTGATGAATAGGTATATTGTTTGATGTTACGATGTGGATAGCTTAATGAATATGTATGTTTCCATTGATGATTAATGATGATAGACATGAGGGATGTGTCCCCTATGTTACCTACTTTCTTTAGTTCAGGCTTACAATGGACAATGATGTGAATGACTAGAAATTGTAAATGATGCTATTATGATAATGACTAACAGTGAGAAACCTTGTTGCTAATGATTATTAAGTATGTCAGGAAACAATCAGAGGCACTCGCATATGACATGTCGATGGCACATGGTTTGATGAAAATTCATATTATTTTATCTTTTAAAGTCTAAGTCGATCTTGAAATCCGCCATATATGTTTAACTATATTCTGATATATGTTAATGGTTGCAGGCATAGATTAGTTGCTTGACCGAATGACTCACATATGGGTGATGGAGTTGTACAGGTGGATGGAACTACATGGGAGGGGTGGGACAGAGTCCCTGATCTCACCCCCTAGCACTCCCGCCGTGACTTGGGCTGGAAGGGTTGAAACACCTTCGCCTTGAAGATCATGATGCCATGAGGGCAGGTCCCAAAGTTGGGTCGCTCATTAGGAACCTACTGGGGGGCGCACATCAAGGCAGATTCCTTGATCCCCGACAACATTAGTCTCACTATAGCAGACAACATAAGAGACGATAGTGGTCTATGACGTTGCACGATATTTTCCCCTCGTAGTCACTGGATGCTTGAAGGGAAAGTGGTGTGGCACCCTTGGGATTTCAGGGAAAATTCTTGAAGGGAACGACCAACTTAGCACCCTTGGCATCACAATTAAACTGTTAGGTGTGGCACCCTTGGAACTTCTAGGGAAGTTCTTGAAGGGCACAACCAAACTTGGCACCCTTGGAATCATTAAAAATAAATAAATTAATAAATATAATCAAGAAATGAAACGAGGTGAATTTACATCAAGGGTAAATGATGTTAGTAACCTAGGAAATTAAATCAAAAATAAAACTTGGGTTAAGAGGATCATAGGAAGAAATAAAATATTTTTAAAAACTCTACCCTCCCCATGTTGGAAAACACTAGGTAGATTATGTAGTTTAATTAGATAAGGGGAAAGAGGGACATAATTGTAAGGATAAAGATTAATCTTAAACTAATTAAGCCTAATTAAGAGAAGAGGAAGGTGAATTAAAATAAGAATAATAAATTAAATTTAGAGAAA
>APFE031063461.1:123181-133798 GCA_000404065.3 Pinus taeda
AACGTCATAGACCACTATCGTCTCTTATGTTGCCTGCTATAGTGAGACTAATGGTGTCGGGGATCAAGGAATCCGCCTTGATGCGCGCCCCCCAGTAGGTTCCTCACGAGCGACCCAACTTTGGGACCTGCCCTCATGGTATGGTGATCTTCAAGGCGAAGGTGTTTCAACCCTTCCAACCTAAGTCACAACGGGAGTGCTACTGGGTGAGATCAGGGACTCTGTCCCACCCCTCCCATGTAGTTCCATCCACCTGTACAACCCCATCACCCATATGTGAGTCATTCAGCCAAGTAACTCATCTGTGCCTGCAACCATTAACATATCATCAGAATATAGATAACCATATATAGAAGGTTTCAAAATCGATTAGAATTTCAAAGATAAAATAATATAAATTTTCATCAAACCAGGTGTCGTCAACTCGTCATGTGCGAGTGCCTCTGGTGGTTTTCCTGCCATACTCAATAATAATCAGTAACCAAGTTTTTCAATGTTAGTCATTGTCATAATAGCATTAATTACCATCACCTGGTCATTCACATCACTGTTCATTGTGAACCAGAACTAATGTAAGTAGCTAACATAGGGGATACCTCCATCATGGCTAGCATCATCATAATCTTAGTGGAACCATACATATAGATCAAGGCTATCATCACTATAACATCAATCGAAACATGTCTATCCTATACTACTATCACCATCATGATATCAATAGAGAATACACATAACCATTAATTATATCGTAATCATAATATTAATAGAGAACATACATAACCATCACATTCGCTGATAATAGAGTCACGTTTCTGGATCCTCAGCCTGAGTTACTCATAGACTAAAGTATGCAAGATAATGTCATATTAGAGTCAGGAAACTAGGGTGGGCACTACAGGATGGGTTATATTGTGACTCCTTAGACTCCTATATAATGAAAGGAGGTTTTGTCATTTCAATCATCTAATAACTGTTCATTTGTGTAATGTAAAGGAGGTTTCCCCCTCGAAGAGGCTGAATTATAAGGCGTTGATCTATCTTTTTGTGACCTGGTTTGATAACATTTTGGACTAGTTTTAGATCATTTGTTTAGAAGCTGGTGGGAGCCAATTTGGTGGCTTGTTTGAGTGACCATAAGCCTTCATCGTTGTAGATTCCACAATGATTGGATTAGGTGTCATAGAGCTGATTAGAGGGTAAAGTGTTGGCTACCCAAAGTAGCCCTAGAGAAATAGATAAGAAGGACGTTGTTGGTGCATGTTTGGGTGAAGGATTGCAACCTTATGTGCAACAATTTGATGGACAAAAGTGACTGCTAGATTGAAAGATTGGAGCTCAGGAATTAGGCCTACCCAAAGAGAAATTTGATCCCTATCTTTCCACTACTCGCCATCTTCTTTCACCACAAGAATCAGTCCCGCAAATCTCCCACTGAACAGGGTCTACCACAGGTTTGAGCTAAACCCATCAATAGCAAAGGAATCCCCTTGAAGCCAAAACATCTCTGATACCAATGTAGGTTTTAACCTCATACATAAATTTCTTGCATACAAATTCTAAAAATAGAAGATAAACAACGTCGAGAGCATAACACGTAAAACAAATATACACATAGATTTTCCCCTAGATCCCAAAACTGGGACTACCAGATTGATTTTTCATTATGTTCCTTCCAATGTTACAATACATATATATACATGCTGAATTATTCATAAAAACCAATCCATTAACCCTGGATTAGAACATAACCGTACTTCCCTTGACCAGATCTACAAAATACCATGGATTGGAAACGATCGTGCCCAAAACCATAGGTAGGTCCGCCCACCTAATATAGGGTTCAATTTTTTTCCCCAGGGGCTACTATCACCCTAAAACCCCTTGACAAGGGGGCTACCACTCCCCCTGTGACCCCCCCGCTGCGCCTGGTGCAACGAAGGGGGAGCTCCGCCCCCCCTCTAACCCCTCGGTTTAATTACTAGGGCTATTCGTGGAAAGAATATAAGACAACCCAACATTCTCCCACTTGTTGTTTTCTTTCCATAGGGGGCCACAGGAGAGCTTAGTCATTGATCCAACCCCTACAACACCCATTGTTTCTCTACACCAAGAGAACTTCTTAGTGCTCATAGATTGTGTCCACCTTTACTAGCAACACCTTTTTGTCTTCTAACATATCCTTGACAAAGTGATACTAAACATCAATGTGATTTGTCTTTGAATGATAAGCAGGGTTCTTTGCCAAGAAAATTGCAATTTGGTTGTCATAATCTATCCTTATAGTTCACTGTACTAACCCCATACTTGAACACAATCTCTGCAACCAAACTGTTTCCTTGCTTGCATGGGTGGCTACATGTATGCTTCCTCCATAGTTGATATTGCCACTACAAATTGTGTCTTACTCATCTAACTACCTTCACCTCCAAATAGGTTACACACACACTGATCCAAATCTCCAGCCCAGTCTGCATCACAAAGCCAGAGATGTCTAAAACTTTGTCCAATCCTGGTCTTCCTTGGTAACAAAAACATAATCACTAGTGCCACGCAAATACCTGAAAATCCGCTTCACTACTGTCCAATGCTCCTTCCCTGGTTTTGACATAATCCTGCTCAATACTCCCATTGCATGTGAAATGTGTAGTCTAGTATAGACCATTGCATACATCATACTACATAATGCACTTGCATATGGAACACAAGACATGTCCTCTTCCTATTCTTGTGTCTTGGGACACTATTCAACATATAAATTTACACCTACAACAATAGGAACCTTCACCGGTTTACTTTCTTGCATATTAAACCTCTGCAGTATTGTCTCGATATGCTTCCTCTGGTTTAACCAGAGCTTCCTCTTTGCCCGATATCATTTAATTTCCATGCTGAAAATATAGTTTGCAACACCAAGATCTTTCATGTCGAATTTGGAGGAAAATTGGGTCTTCAAATCCTGGATAATTTCTTTGTCATTTCCGACCAGCAACATATCATCCACATACAAGACCAGATGAATAACACGGTCACGAATTAATTTAAATAGTGGTATGCTTTGCTTTTAGTGAAGCCAGGTCCCCATATAAATGTATCAAATTTCTAATACCACATCCTTGGTGATTGTTTTAACCCATACAAATACTTTTTTAACTTGCATACCAGTTCTTTCTTACCCTTCACCGCAAATGCTTCAGGTTGCTTCATGTAGATCTCTTCTTCCAGATCCCTGTGAAGAAATGTTGTCTTCACATCCATCTATTCTACCTCAAAATCAAAAGCAACAAGAACAGATAAAAGTAATCTAATAGAAGCTACCTTGGAAATAAGATAAAAAATATCACCAAAACTAATTCCGACACTTGTGAATAACCTTTTGCTACCAACCGAGCTTTGTATTTCTCCACCTTTCCTTCTGCATTCGTCTTCTTCTTGAACACCCATTTGCTGCCAATGGGTTTCCTTCCAGTCGACAACTCCACCAGATCCCAAGCCTCAATTTTGTGCAAAGATGCCATTTCATCAACCATGGCCTCTTTCCAGAGTTTTCCATCCTCTAAATCTATTGCTTCCTTCATAGTTCCAGGATCATCATCAGTAATAGATAAATCAAAATTTGAATAGAAAGTAGATGGACTATACATTTCTGGTTGCCTTCTTTCTCGAACTGATCTTCTCACAAATGGAGTTTGTGGCTCTTCATCTTCTGATTCGTCTTCTGTTGTAGAGTCTGATTCTTCCTCCTTTAGGTCAAACTCTATCTTCTCAAGTTCCTTTAGTAGGAATTCATGTTTAATAGCATATTTCACCTCTATAAGCACCACATCTCAGCTCTACACAACCTTCCTTGTTACCTTCATTATGTTCCTTTCAATGTTACAATACATATATATACATTTCGAAGCATCCATAAACCCCAATCCATTAAACCCGGATTAGAACATAACCATAGTTATCTTGACTGGATCTACAAAATACCATGGACTGAAAACCATCACGCCCAAAACCATGTGTGAAATCCATGCAAAAAACCATAGGTAGGTTCGCCCACCTAATATAGGGTCTAAATTTTTTTCCCCGGGGTAGCACCCCGACGCTATAGAGGGGGACTAATGCCCCTCTCAAACCCCACGATAGGAGGGGCTGTCACCCCCCTACTGCGCTCAACACAATGAAGGGGAGACTCTAACCCCTGGGTTTAACTACTAAGGCTAGTCATGGAAAGAATATAACACAACCCAATAGATTTGAGGGTAGCGTGTTGGTTACCCAAATTAGACCTAGAGAATGAGACAAGAAGGACGTTGTTGGTGAATGTTTGGGTGAAGGATTGCAACCCTATGTGCATCACTTTGATGGATGAAAGTGACTACTAGATTGGTAGATTGGAGCTCGAGAATTAGGCCTAACGAGAGAGAAGTTTGATGATCCCGTGTTCATTGTAGCAAACATGACTTGTAGTAGTGATATGATGCAACCCTCTTGGAGTCTCAATGTGTAGATGCCTTGATGGACTAAGGCACTACTAGTGAGCAGTGCGGACATGAAGGACCATAAGGACGAGATACAACATAGAAGCTGCATCAAAGTTTGTCATTATATCTTGTATAACATAGACTGCTATATTATTCAGAATTTGGTTTAATATAATGAAGATTGGGATTGTACAATATTGTACAATTTTTCTTAAAATTGTGTATATTATGCATATGTAATTTACTGCTTTATATTTCTGCTGTGCAAAGTAGTTTATGGCTGAGATTCTTGGTTTGCTAGCGTCATTGATTTCAAGACTCTGACCTAGACCCAAGGTTGTGGAAATTCAACACTAACCATTATTGTCTTCTTTATTTTCTCTAATGAAGACAATCTTAGAGTAGGAGGGATGCCACCTATCACTGCTAGAAGCCCTTCTCCAACAATGAACTTGGGATATAAACTGCTCCCGTATGACCTCCTACTTTAGTACTTCAATGATTAGTCAATGAGATCATCATTTATGCCTCTCCTAGTAGACTTAGAATAATTTATATTTTTGCACTTAGGGTCCACAAGGATCACCTTATCACTTCCCTCCAATAGTCCACAAGTGCCTTTTACAAATATGTCCAATCTGGACAACCATCCACTAGCATCAAATACACTTTATACACATCAATACATATCTTATCCTTATTGTTCTGGGCATGCTCTTTCTACTACCTCTTTATGCTTGGTTAAGGTTGATTACCAATCCACTTCAACCCTGTTCCTTTGCTCCAAAATCCTCTTAACAACTACAAGCTACTTCCCTTTATGTGTTTCCCCTATACACTAGGTTTTGGGCTAATTTCTAGCTCACTATTTAGACCTTCGACCTTTCTCCAAGTTGAGATATAAGGATCGACCATCCTCCAATATACTGTACATACCTTTTCTACCTATTTCAAATATATTCCCACACAATCATCATTCAAAAATTAGCCAATAACTCCCTCTCCTACTCAACACTGCTACTAGATCTATCCGACCCTCAAACAATCATAAAAAGAGACAAAATCAAGCTCCTTTCTTATTTGCTGAGGTCTTCTCTTGATATACGACCTCATTTAGATGTGGAGTCTATGAAATTATGCACCTTGGATGTGCTAATGAGGTCCCACAACACCTCTTATTTATATGTTTGTTTTGGGTGATCAAACAAACCTCCAAAGGGCACCACTAGCTCCAAGTCGACCTAAACGTGTTGATAAATTAGCCCACCTAAACATATAAAATTTAACATCTCCCTTTTCATACCTCCAACTTGATGATTTTCATGACCCCTAGTTCCTTTTAGGGTCCTCTTATCATCTCCATAAGCCAAATCATGGAAATACCTTATGGTTTTACATGCACAAGCTTGGGTGCACAGTCCAAACCTTGGGTTCTAAGCCCACAAACCAATTTTGTGGCACCCATTGCTCAAAACCTCGAACCTTAGGGTTTGGAGTACCTCCTAAGCTACAAATATCAACATCTATTTAGGGGGTTTAGAAGGGGGAGGAATCCCCTTTGTGTAATAATAAAAAATGGGTTGTTTTTTGCATCCATTTTTGGTGGTTTTTAGCACACAAGTTTTGGTAAAAGAGATTTTGTGGGACATTATGTTTTTTCCCATGGTTTTGTAGCTTTGGTTAAGGAACTATGATTGTATTCTAATCTAGGGTAAATGAACTGGCGGTTCATGGATGCCATGATACATATATTACATTGCAATACTATATTGAAGAAGATATATTGAAAAACCTTGTTTGTTTCCTTGGTTTTTGGGTGTACAAGGTAAAATATCTATGTTAATGTGTGCGTTTTTCATTGTATATTTTATGTTTTAATTAAGAATCCATTTGAAAGAATAAATTGTATAGGGTTAAAACTATATTTGGTATCAAAGCAGTTTTGATGTCAATGGGACACCTTTGTAGCTAAGGGGTTTGGCTCAGGCCTATGATAGACCCTCTTACATGGAAGATCTATGGAAGTTATGCCTATGGTGAAAATGAAATGAAAGTAGTTCAAAGATAGATATTGATAAATTTAATGGGCAGAGATTTGAGATATGGAAGGTCAAAATATAAGATTTGTTGGTGGACAAATATTAATGGATTATTATGGATTAAGGTACAACACTAATAGGGATGTCAACAAAAGCTAGATTAAGTTAGATCAAAAGGAAAAGAACACAATACAATTGTGTTTCTTATATTTAGTGTTATTTAATGGTTTAGGGGGAATCTATTATAAAGCCTTTGTGGGACAGGTGTGGTGCTTTGTATCAATATAATTAGATGGTGAACAATTTATTCCTGCAGAAGAATTTGTATAACTTGAGGATGAAGGATGGATTTTTTGTTTTTTTTTTTGTTTTTAAATAGGAATGAGTATATATTCTATTAAGTCAATGGCTAGTCACAAAAAGCATTCAAATAATTTTACATTTCGATATTCCTCTTTCATGCCCTTATGTTTAATATTTCTTATTGTCACTTCTTAAGGGCTACATATTGCTTCAAAACGTGTGTCAGTATTGACAATGTACAATCTATAGAAACTGCCTAACAACAAACCAAATTTATAGGCACACATGCTTCAATTGATATTATTTTTTGCTTCCATTGTGCGCTTGCTAAAATATGGACCTTGGCCACCGTGGCTCCAAGTCTCATTGCCATAGTCACTGAATATGGAAGTTAACATCAAGACATGTTCTCGCAGTTCCACTATCTATCTATGAAGCACATCGCTTTCATCCTCCCATCTGGATATTTTTGCTATCAAGTCTTGGAATTTATTCATCTCTTTCACAATTGTCATAATCTGATCCTTGAACTACAAATTCATCATAATTATATCAAGTTGAAGGACGTCCAATTTCTTCATTAGCTAGGAAAATTTGTTCTTGCTGTTGCATATGGAATACCAAACACAACTACTAATGCCCCGAATGTCTGCTTGACCCCTTCCCCTAGTCAGATATTCATTCATGTTGTCCATTCTTGCTGTCAAGAACCCTCCCTTTTGGAACCAGTTCATCAAGTGTTGTAGGAACCACTTAATGGCTTCTCTTCATGAGTATCAACTTACACAACCACCTTTCTCCCAGACTGATGTAGTGTATTCAGAGACACATAGAACATTAAAAACTACATCATACCCATCTAATAATGTAATGCTTGTGTGAGGTTGAAACAAAGAAGTCAACAGGATGGAGCCTAATTTTGCATCAATGATTGTGAAAGATACTAGACAATACCCTCTATAAACGCCTCTATCTTTCCAAGGAATTATTAATGTCTGGGACTAACCTGGATTTTTTCTAGCAGGAGTTTGGACCATGCCTACATCATATTTTAGATCAGATCTTTCCTTCAAGAAGATAACAAAAACATAAAGGAAAATTGGCTAGTCACTCGCAAATAAGTGACCAGAAGCCAAATGTTCCTTAATCACCGCCATAACCTATAGTTACCAAACTTAATCATAGAAGGAGGATGGGATGCAATAGGCTATCGATTGCACCAAGGAGCTAGCCAAATCCTTCGCCTTCTATGCTTTCCCCGAGAGTGGAAACCCAAATTAGGAATTCATCCTGATAAGTGGAATGGTTTCAATAGTACATAATGCCTCTTTTCCTGAATCCCACATGCATTCTGCACTAGCTCCACATTACTCCTCATAATCACCAATCCTCTGAGGTAAATCATCGATGAAGGCAAATTTCATATGCAAGGATTGTTCTTCAATTGTCGAATTGAGTTATGACCTCGAGGAGATTGTCAAATTATGGCATTTTCATAATGCAAACCTACTTGGGGTGCCACAATAGCTATTGGGCCCCTTCCCATTTTATATTATTTTTCCCTTTGCCAACGTTGGGTTTATTTTCATGGGCCTTGCAATGGTTATTTTTTTTTAAGGGCCATGAGATATTCTTACATAAACTTATTTGAGAATTTGAGGTTAAGTCGGTTTCCCCACCCTAAATATCCATTTATGTCTAATTGACCTGCCTGAGTTGACATACAAAATTGGCACACTTATTTTCTTCCTCATTTTTTCTTCGTAGAATATGGACAATTTTTTTTTGTGGAATTATTTCCAAAAGCCCTTTGATTCACTTTAGAAGAATATCTGAGTATTTGTATCTTGGCAAGGTTCCTTTATGTAGGTATTGAATAATGATGAGTGGAACTCCCAAGACATTAATGTTTAGTACCGGTGTATTTTTTTCCAATATTAGGCCTTGAAACAAACAATACATTTCTTCCTAGTTGTTAGTCATTTGTCCCAATCCCCATGCATACCTTTTGACAATAATTCCCTTGGGATATGCAACATCCCTCCCACTCTTGCCACCCTAGGATGAAGGTTGGAAACTTAGAAACATAACATATGAACACCTTCAACACTATGGTAATTAAGATATTATCTATTTATATTAAGAATTTAGATGAAGATAAGTGCATAAGTTTATTAAGTTCCGTGCCGAACTCATGGGACATTCTAGTTGTTGTCATATGTAGTATTGCAACTACTTTCAATGAAATAGTTTCATCATTGTTATCAAAGGACATGAGATGGAAACACATGGAAAACCAAAACATAGATTCCTTGATTATAAGAATACTCTCCTAGAATAGAAATAAAAATAAGTCCTTGAGTGGGAGATTTAAATCTAGAGGAAGATGTAAATCTCCAAGAAAGTTCATAAAGGTATATTGAAGATGTGGAAAATAACGACATTTCAAGAAAGAATTTAGATCCAAGATTGCTAAGAAAGGGAAGGAATATGAAGACACTTCTTCTACATTCCCAACAATACTAATATCTAGCCTATTGGGATTGTACCTGCTAATTCCAGTTTCATATTAGAACAATGCTTTGACGTGATGGTACAAGAAACTTGAAATGCTGCAATGGATATTTCTGGATTACTACTGGCTGAAGAAATTTGGATTGAAAATACTAAAAATTCTTATAGTGAATTATGATAGCCCTAGTGGGCTCTCATAATTATGAGAAACCCTAGAGCACTTATCTGAAGTTTTCTTTAATTTTTGGAGGAACAAGGATAGGATTTGAAGCTAACCCTTGTATCTTTTAATGCTACAACTAACTTGCTAAACTTTGTAAAGGAAGTTGAGTATCTAAAGCATTGAGCCACAAATATTTATTTATTTATTTTTTTCTGTAAAAGAAAGTTCCTCCTTCATGTGTTGCTATAGGAAACTAGACTACTACTTTGGTGAAATACTGTAAAAAGGAAATATGATACAACCATTCAAACTATCTCTTGATCAAGTGTGTCACAAAACCATCACGTAATTGAAGTTTACATTCTTAAAATAAGAACAATTTCATTTCCTTGGTTGGAAGCCAAGGAAATAAAGTTGGTTCAATTTCCAAATCATGATCAGTGACGTGGAGCATCCAACTAGAGTAGATCGGTGAAGAAAATTGACTGATTTTGGAACATGTTGACCATGCCTTTGATAAAAGATTCATGCTCATTATAATGAATATAATTTTGGTCGAATAACAATGCATCATATTAAAACCATATGCAAAACGTAGATGCTCAAATTCACCCTCAAGAGGTGGACCTATGATGAACGTTGAGGTGATACTAGATTTTGCTACCATATTGCCTATGATAGACACTATTGAATTTTGCCATTGGAATGCTTGTAGGTGATTCCTGCTACTAGATTTATCTACCAGAATTCTTGTAGGTGACGTGCACTGCAAAAATGGAGATCCTCCCCCTCAAAATAAGTTTCTAGTACTATTGAAGATGTAGGAACGCTGATTTGATAGCTTCTTCTTACAGGTTCTTGGTACATGATCTTAAACCAAATGTATTGCTAGAACCAAAGGTAAAGAGTGCTGCTTTGTAAACATATTTATTAGATGTATCAAAAAACCAATATTGTTGGAGTTAATGCTAGATAATAACCATGATTACTTAAAAAATATTGATGCAACATCAAATTTTTTTTGGGGGAGACATATTTTTGACACTTTAATTTTTCTTTTGTCTTAAGTATGCACATTTTTTTAGAATGTTGGTTATTTAACCACTTTTCAAGTTGTCTTCTTCTT
>APFE031063461.1:134564-182653 GCA_000404065.3 Pinus taeda
AGCTTCTTGAAATATGCACGCTTGGACTCCATAATTAAAATAAGGGGCAAAGCTATAGGAATATTATTGATTCTTGGAGGTTGCGAAATGGACCAAGGAGCCAATTGAGTCCCATATAATACATGAGTTGGAAGAAAGTCTGATTTATTGCAAATTCCCTTGCTCAATTGCACACTTCTCATCATTCTGCAAGTAAATTCCTTAGTGTTGCTTCCAATGAAAACCATCATTATCATAAGTGGAGGTCAATTATGAGATTCAAGTAGATAGATGCAGTAATAACAAGCATGCGAACAAGTAATAATAGCATATGCATGGAGACAAGTATCATGTGATGCCATGCCAACTTGGGAATCCAGACATGCCTTCTAAACAATACGCTTGCAAGGAGCCTAATAAAGAGATAAGAGATAACACGAAGGGAAATATGCATGGAGATGGAGGGTAAGGGAGGATAGGGGGAAAGGGAGATGGGGAATAGGTAGTGGGAGGAGAGGGTACAAGAGCTTATAAATTTTTCCAAAACACATTTCCAAATAAAGGGGAGATTGGGGAATGGACCAATAACCAAAATATATTTAACCTTAGGAGATGGGAGAAAAATACATTTAACCTTAGGGGATGGGAGAAAAATAACTAGAGCCATTTATTTTGAGCTTAGTCTTTTCCAAGGAGCAAGCTCTATTTGCTTGTACATCTACCTCAACATTATGAATTCTAAGAATGTGATAAAGTTCTTTGGAATGGAAAAATTTCATTAGTCTTTTGATTCTTTGTGGTACCAATGCCAGGGAGTTATCCTTTGGGCTGCCTTCCTTTATGAGATTATGAATTGTGATTAGCGAGTCTCCATGAATACTGATATCTTTGACTCCTTTACCTTTAGCAATGTGCAAACCTTGAAGGAGGCCATACATTTCTCCCTGATTATTGGTTTTCCTTCCCAAACCCCATGCAAAATTAATTTCAATAATTCCATTAGGATTAAGTAAGATCCCCCTCTTTCCCCTATTAATTTAAAAAAAAATGAATAATGATTAAAAAATAAAAAAATATTATTAAATATTTGAAAATAAAATAAAATAAAGTTATTATATATATATATATTATATATATATATATATATATATATAATATATATATATTCTTAAATAATTTATTATTTAATTTCTTTTTTCTTGGGTTTAATTTATTTGATTTTTTAATAATGCTATATATATATTAATAATTTCTAATGGTTTATATATATATAATTTTGTTTCTGGTTTTTATTTATTTTGTTTTTTTCTCATATATATATATATATATATATTTTTTTTTTTTCTATTATGGTTATTTCTGGTTATTTAAAAAATTATTTTGGATTTTTTTGGTTTGTTTTTATTTAATTTATTTTTTATATCTTTTATTACTTATTATTATATTATTATTATTAATAATTAATAATTTTTTATTTTTTGGTTTTGATTTGTTTCGTCGTTTAATTTTTATAATTTTATCTATTTTTTATTTTATTTTTTTAACCTTTTTTCTTTGCCGCAAGATTGTGTCGATGTTCGACTAGCAATCTGACCTCAGTATGTTTTATTCGTAGTTGGTTTTTAAGTTTTCTGACCTCAGTATGTTTTTAATTCGTAGTTGGTTTTTAAGTTTTCATTACAATGGATCAAATCCACGTCCACTATGTGTCAATTTGATGGTTGATTGTTAAATTTTCGTTGTGGCAGGTAAAGCTTGTCTCCGTTGTGTCAATTTGATGGTCGATTTTTAAGTTTTTGTTACAATTTGTCAAGTTGCCTTAGGCTAAAATCTTAAAAGAGCTATACTTTTAGCATTTGTTATAATGACTCTTTGATTTATGTATTCATTTTAAAGGTGTTTTTTACTTATGATGTTTGGTCTTGAAATATGTTGAAAATTTAAGGTATTTTACAGTCATGATATTTGAGTTAAATTCCATGGTTGAACAATGTCGAAATTTTAAGGGTTTTCAGAGACGTGATAATTTATCTTTAACATCATAGTTGAAAACTGTCAAAATTTTATGATTTTTTCAGAGACGTGATATTTATCTTTAACGCCATGGTTGAAAATTGTCAGAATTTTTAGGTTTTTTGAAGTCGTGATATTTGATCTTTAATGCTATTGTAAAAATGTTGGAATTTTAACAAAAAAAGAAGAAGAGCGTTGATTCAACATTAACACTTTTTGATTTTAGGGTGTTTTTCATGTTTACTACACAAAAAATGTAATTCTTAATGCCATTTTTATTTTATTTTCGGAATTTTAACTCGAGAAAGAAAACAATGTGTACACAAAATGAAGCTGTATCAACACTTTTCATTTCGGGTTGTTTTTTCATGTTTATTGCACAAAAAAATTAGTTTTTAATGTCGTCACTAATTTTTTTTGGAATGCAACATCAACACTTTTCATTTTCAGAGTTTTTTTTTTTTGTATAAAAATAGGTTTTCTTTGGGCTACTCATTTTGAGGTTACATTTCTCATTAAGTTGGTAACTTTGTTGCTCCTAAAATAGAAATAAAAATAAATCTTCAAGTGGGAGATCTAAATCTAGAGGAAGATCTGAGTCTCTAGGAAAGTTTGTAAAGGTATGTTGGAGATGTGGAAAAGAAGGGAATTACAAGAAAGACTATAAAGCTAAAATTGCAAAGAAAGGGAAGGGATTTGAAGATGCTCTTTCTATAGAAGCAAAAACCTCCTCAGATGAAGGAGGGAATGTGTACTTGGCCTCTTCAAGTACATAGGTAGATTACGTGGCATGACTGGTCAACTCAAGAAT
The DNA here is from genome assembly GCA_000404065.3 of Pinus taeda. Lineage (NCBI taxonomy): Eukaryota > Viridiplantae > Streptophyta > Pinopsida > Pinales > Pinaceae > Pinus > Pinus taeda. The sequence goes on from APFE031063461.1 coordinate 137,368, forward strand.
ATCTTTTCATATAACTCCTCAATATGAGTGGTTTTGCGAGTGTGACAGATTTGATGGTGGCGATGTTTACTTAGGAGACAAATCAGAAAACTTAATCATAGGATGAGGAAGAGTCAAGTTGAATTTCAAGGATGGAAGGATTTGGACACACCTTGTTGTTTTGCACATCTAAGGATCAATAAAAAATTTGATTTTTGTAAGGAAGATGAGCGATGTAGCTGCGAAAACAATGTTTGAAAATGATACATGAAAGGTAGTTCAAGGATTGATGGTATTATTAAGGGGTATTTATATTATAAATCTATATAATCTGTTGGGAAGCACTATTAGTGACGTGCAATAGCTCCATTGTTCCTAAGAGTGGAGCAGAATAAGGAAAAACTCTTGCAACTTCAGGAGAAAATACTATGTTGTGGTATCAAAGACTGGGACGTAACAAAGATAAGGGTATTTAAGTACTGCATGGTAATGGTATGGTAGAAGGTATGTCTAATTGCTCTCTGGATTTTTATTTATGTGAAAACTTCTTATGTGCTAAGCAAAATGGGGTGAGATTCTCCCTAGGTGCCAATAGGGTGGACAAAATACTACAACTAGTGCATAATGATGTGTTTGGACATGTGTCAGTTCCATCATTGGATAAATATATGTGATACATATAATTCATAGTTGATTTCTCAAGGAACACACGGATATATTTCCTTAGGAAAATATCTAAAATCTTTGATGTATTTAAATAATTTAAGACTTTGGTGGAGAATTAGGCAGAAAAGAAAATAAAGGTGTTGAGGAAAACTAATGGTGGAGAGTTCTATGGGAAGGAATTTGAAGAATTCTATAAAAGGTGTGGTATAGCATGGAAAAATAATGCCCCATACATAGCTCAATATAATGGAGTTGTAGAAAGGATGAACATGACATTGATGGAACAATCAAGGACAATGCTCAACGGTACTGGGTTAGGAAAATAATTTTGGGCAAAGGAAATAGATACCATATGTTTCCTGGTAAATAGATCATCCTCTTTAGTGTTGGATGATAAGACTCCACATGAGGTATGGATCGATAAGAAACCATCTCTCACACATCTCAGGGTACTTGGCTATGATGCATATTTACATGTTCCAAAGGAAAACATAACTAAGTTGGGTAACAAATCTTAAAGGTGCATCTTTATTAGTTATAAATATGGTTTAAAAGGTTACAATCTTTAGAACTTAGAAAAAATGAGATTGTGTACAATTGAGATGCGGTATTTAGAGAAGTGAAAGATGCTATCAAACAAGAAATCTTACCAAGGGAGAATGAACCATAGAAGATAAAGTTTGAAATAAAGGATGATGATTCAAAATATACAAAGGAATATGAATTAGATGAAGAAGAACTACATACTTCATCTTTGAGGAGATCAACTCAGGAAAGAAGGTAGCCAAAATAGTATACTCCACCTAACTTCCATTCAAATTTTGATTTTTATTATTATTGATGATGATCCTAGAATTTTTAGGGAGGCAATTCATAGGATGGAAAACTCTGGAAAAAGGCCATGTGATGCAGGAGAATTAGAGCTTCCAAGTCATCAAGCTTTTTGGAAATAAATCTCCAAACTGAATTTTAACATGGAAAATGAATTTTATTTCCTTATTGTAAATAATTTTAATTTCTTTATTTCTTAGAGAACTATAAATAGAGATACAATTTAGTAGATAAGATTTTTAAGAAGAAAATATTCCTTTTAAGGCATGAAAAATTTAGGAAATAAATCATGAGAGGATGTAGGAGAAAAAACCTTGGTAGCAGTTAGAAAGTTGTTAGAGTAAGAAAAAGTTTAGAAATCTTAGAAACTTTTGGGGTGATTTTAGGATTTATAAATGCTATGGATATGCAAGGTTTTGTCAACAAGGCAAAAGCAAGTCTACCTTGAAAGTCATGAGTGGATTATGGATTGATTTATCGATCTAGGAAATTTATTTTGTTTGTATATGTTCTTATAAATATTGTAGGTGATGGGCCTCTAAATTAGACATAAATTAAGGCCCATGCCTCTAAATTAAACATAAATTAAGGTCCATCTACCATCCTTCGGCATATTAAACTTCTCTTTTTGCATTATATAATGTATTTTTAACTTTAATATATCATTAGGAAGGTTTATGAATAATTGCATATTTGTGCCTAGTATTTTTTTATTTTTTTATTTTTTATTTTTGTGGAATATTATGAGAATCCTCGGTAGATTATGAAGATTTGGAGGAGGAGATAATTTAGGGACTTTCTTCCTACTACAGGATGATCAATATTAAATAATAAATCAACAAAATATTATGGAATTATGGCACAGATTGTGGAACTCCAATGATTGAGAAAATCTAGGAATGTGTTCCGTGCCATTTAATGCATATTCTTAGTATTGGGAACCAGATACACTAATCAAGGGATTTTGGTGGGGAAAGCTTCCTCCTTTCATGGTGAATGATTCCTAATCATTTTTTATAAGTACAAATTCAAATTTTCCTCTATAGATAAATTTTTATTAGTGTTCTTGTGGAGAGAACTCGTATTTCTGTAGCTCCATTGTATTTTCTTGCACGTATGTAATTGTATTGATGAAAATAATGAAGATTGGTATCATGTTCAACTTCTAAATCTTGTTCTCCTCCATAGGTCTCTGAGTTTCCATGGGCTTGGCCATCCTAGGAGCCTCAAAGCCCTTTTGTATCATTTTCTTTCCTTCTTTTCACTTCTTATTGACATGCATCTCTTATTTTTATTTATTTCCATTTCTGCATTTAGTATCAATGATTTTTTGTTGTAGGATTGGGTTAAATGGTTGATTTAAGTTATTCTGTAGGATCAAAAGCATCATTTCATCCTTGGAAAAGATTTTTAAGGTCATAGTAATCATTGAGCTACTTGGATTAGTCTTCTTATTCCCAAATCTAGATTTTTGGAACTCCTTTGTGGCAAAGAATAGTAAATTTCTGCTATTTTTTAGAACATGCTAACAAGCTTCAATTGAGTTGGTTCCACTTGCATTAGATCAAAAAAAAATTCTATTTAATAAAAAAATTTACCCCATTGAATTTTCACTTGATTAGGTTAGGCATTTGATGGATTTACTAGCTCACTAGTTCTCGAATTTCTAGATTTTAGACTAGTAATTTTCTGCTATTTTTTAGCATGGGTTAACATAAGTATTTTTGAGTGATTCCACTTGGAATGAAGACCTAAGACATCCTAGTCAATAAAAAAATTGTCCCATCCAATTTGGATTTGATAATTAGATGAATTATAATTTCATATAGTAAATCTGTAACATCCTGTAGTAAAATAGGGGATCCTGTAGGAGAACTAGTACATCTTGTAGGAAATCCTGTAACGGCCTATTTTGAACCCGAATTGAGAAAAATCATCATTGAAGTTGGTATTATTCCCCTACTTGACCTCCAAGCCATCAAAATCATTGTACCCCTCTTCCTCCACACCTGTCTCCCTTGCCAAATATCAAGGAAAGATCAACATTTGCATTTATAAGGAAAAAAGATTAAAAAAACGAGTTCTTTTATATTTACACATGCACACAATAGATAGTAATCTCTAGATCAGAGTTCATGCTTAGATTAGTTAAAACATCACATGTGACAAATAGGGTTCTTTTGCAAGCAAAGTGTGTTAATAAGTAGATAGAGGATTTCATGTTACTTTACAAGGATTTTTAAATTTAGTCTTTCATTCCTGCAAATAGGAAACATTTCTTTTCTCTCATGACATAAAAGGAAGGACACATTGTATGTTGCACATATAGTGCTGATACCTCTTAAGTTTTTACAAACCCCAGGTTGATAATTAAAGTCGGTAGCGTTGGGAGTTGTAGCATTCTTGTTGCAATACTGAGGCTCATCACTTTTTGGTGCCGTTTCGGGGGAGGTGTCAATGTATGTATTGTTTTCTTCCCTAGTTGATTCATTTCTTTTTTACTTCTTGCAAAAAAATAAATGTATTAGGCCTATTTCATTTCAAAAGTAGAAAAGTGCGTTGCATTAGTGTTTTCATTCAATCATAAAAACAAAAAATTCTCCAACACCAACCCACCCCCCATTTGATCACGTCGTGCAGTAAGAGCCACATCACCATTCACTTTTGCAGCTAGAAGAAGAAGATGGCAAAGAATGTAGAAGAAATGGATGGAGATGATGGCAATGAGGAAGATGCTCTCAGATTTCCCATTCAAGATACTGATGGTAGTGTGCACATGAAGAACATCCCTCCATCTTTTCTTCCAAATTTTCATGGTCTAAGGTCAGAGGATCAGGAAATATTTCTCTTTGAATTTGAAATTATTTGTAGATATTATGGTTACTTATTAAAAACTCAAAAACTGAGATTGTTTCCAACAACATTGAATGATAGAGCTCTTAAATGGTTCATGAGTTTAGGGACTAATTCAATAAGATAATGGAGTAAGATGAAAAGATATTTATAGAAAAACATAAAGATCATGATATTAAAGAAGAAATCTTTAGAATGAATAAAAAATAAAATGAGAGTTTAGAGGATCTAGTGGAGAGGTTCATGTATAATGTTAAAAGATAAAAACTACATCATTTAGGATTCGACACACTAAAAACCCTCTTACTTAGAACAATTAGGGATGAGTGGATTGATCTCCTTGATCTCATGAGTAGAGGTGATGTATAACAATTATCATTTGAAGAAATTTGTGAAACATGCAAACACATATCAAGAGGAAGGGCAAGAGTAGGTAAATCAACATAAAGATTGGTAAGTCAAGCTAAGACTGGACATTTGTTTGATGATTTTAAAATAGAAATTCTTAGCAATATAACCAAACAAGCAGAAATGTTAAGAACTCAAAATGAGAAAAAACAAGATGTTGATATTTGTGTCATCCATGCAAAATCACATGATGTTAAATATTTCCCCTCATTACCAAGGTTGAAGGAAGTTTACCAAGAGGACAATGGAACAAGTCAATTGCCATTGCAACTATTTTATGTAGCTCCAAGAGGACCATGGCAACCTAGTCAACCTAGTATGATGCAAGAGCCTAATTCACAATTTCAAGGTTATGCGTATCCACCTCAAAGTAATTGGAACACACCCTTTCCTTGGCAACATTGGCCATCTGAACCCCAAAACCAACCTTGGCAAGGAAATTATAGGAGCCATCCACAATATCCTCAGTATTTTCTAGAATATCCTACATACCCAACTCCATGTTATCCCTACCATTCATCTCCACCACAACCAAAAGCTCGGCCACACCCATCTCAAATATCCACTCCCACTCAACTACCTGTACCACCATTTCCAAACCCACACATTGAAGTAGCTCAACCCACTTACAATGCTGAGGTACAACACTTCCAAGCATCTCCTCTTGAGATCAATGGTATTCACCATAGCTCAGGAAGAGTATTGCAAAAAAGAGATTATCTTGATATCATTGAAGGACCACATCTAGAAGAAAAATATTCAAATGAGAAGACCACATAATCATGGGCTGCACTTGATGAAGAGCAGACATCAAACTCAAAGATCGAGAGAGCTCCCTCATGGTTACCATCAAATCCTCCATGTATTTAAGAGAAAAATCAACAAAAAAAGGAAGATTTGAAGGTCATCATAGAAGAAGACATGAAGAATGATCCAAATAAGAAAGAAAACTAAGGACATCAAATTTATATTGAGGTTTGGTTCCGGAAAATCAACAAGACGGTGCATCACTCTCTTCTTCAACTATGCTTGATCCTTTCAAAGTCAAATCATTTGGTCTCTGAAATCCAGGCACATGTTGAAGCATACATTTCAAGCCTACAAATCATTTTGTTTGTCATATTGATATGCACATGTCTCCATTGGAAGTATTCTTATACTTGAAAGGGATTTTGTTTTTCAAGTAGGGTAGGGTAGAAAAAAATGAAAAATAAGAGAAAAATAAAAAATCAGGTGAAAACCTTCTTTGAGGTGCCTCGGATTGGCTCATTGATTGAAAACCTCCATAAGGCAATCAATGGGTTGGGAGAAAAAAAAATAGAGAAAGGAAAAGATCCTAGGTGAAAACCTTTTTTGAGGTGCCTAGGCAGACTTACTAGTGGAAAGCCTCATTGAGGTGGCTAGTACACCTAGAAAAAAAGAATGGAAAAAAATAAAAAATACTTGCTCCATGTATCTCTTTGATGAATGTATGTGCTCTCCAACATCTACAAGGAACAAAAACAAGTTGCCACTAAAGAAAGAAAAAATAGGTCAAAACTAGTCAAAAGAAGTCAAATTTTGACTTTCTCCTCCTTTTGCTCAAATGCTCCAACAAGGCCAAGCCCATGCCAATCTATCACCCTCATCTACTTCCACCATCCACCCATCATTCTCAATCTTTTACTATTCAATTTTCTTGCTATCCTAAAAATCTACACGAAGACTCTGTTTTACTACATGAAACAAAAATACATAGAGCATAATTTTATTTTTTTCGTAGCTTGGAAACCATGCATCCATTTAAAAATATGTTTCATGGGGAGATGAATATGGATGATGGTAAAATGCCCAAGAAATTTCAGTAAATTCCTGTGCACAGTTTCCAAGAAATCGGCCTCCATCACCTTCAACCATTTTTAGTTTTTTCTCGAGATCTGTGCATCCATTGATAATTTTTTTTTTTTTTTTGATGGGGAGGTGCATAATGATGATGGAAACATGCTTAGAATGTTTCAGGTCAATCAATTCTACTGTTTGGGAGATATGGAAAAAATAAATCTGCTACAAGAGGCTATCCTGAACTACTACAGGAGTTTCCTATAGTACTACAGGAAGTTCTGGAAATCTACAGGAAAGGCAGTCTGATTGAAAAATTATGATGCAGGCCTGTTTTGAAATAGGAGAAAATGACATTGACTTCACCACATCTCAGCCAACACCTATCATGACCATGTCACTCTATGGCCACACCTTCTACTCATTCCAGTACCTATTTACCCTCCAACAGAGAAAAGAGACAAGCATTCAAAAAAAGGGTAGCTACAATAGCCTATTTGAAAGTAACAGTAGGCTCCAGGCCTAACCTTCAACACCATGATTGAAAGAGGAGAATCTTAACTACAGGCACAATGAAACTCCTCTAGAGGCAACAGAGGAAGCCATCACCTGCACATCAATAAGAATACAACCCATCAACAAAATAAGATCAACAAAAAAGAAAAGGCAGTCAAGAAGATGTGCCTGAGTTATGAGAAGCACAACAACATCAACTTAGCAGCTACATGGATGTCTCTCCAACAACCATTAGGTATGTACAAGTATGAAATATTCTTGACCTCTTCTCTTAAGCATATTATAGTTATAAATTTGTTGTCAATGCATGAGAGATGAGGTTTTATAAGCTATGGATGGGTCAATAGTTTCACCCACCTTCAACTAGTTAGTTGTAGCTCACTCCTTCACTCATGCAATGTTGAAAAATCAAATTATGAGGGGTGATGATTTCAAGGAACGAGGACAACAATTAAAAGAATAATTTTTTGCAAAGGCCAAGTCACCACAACACTCCAAGCCCTCCATCCACTTCATATTCACTATCTATCCATCATTCATCCATCCCATTTCATAATTTTAAGAACAAACCCTATCTCTCCTGAAAATTTCTTGAAAAAACAAACAGAGCATCCTCTCCATTTTCACAAACCTACATCATTTCTCATCACTCCCATATAGTTAGAAGACTTTGAAGGAAGAATGAATGACTACTACAAGAAGGAAGAATGTTATTACAATAAGGAAGAAAGAAAAAATTGTGCTAAAACCCAAAATGATAGTGCCTAAGAGAGACCTAATCAAAACATAGAACTCCAAGGCCATTAGGAAACCATCTAGGCCACAAGAGAGAAGAAGAAGGCAAGAAAAGGAAATGAGGAACCCACCATCAAAACAAAGCTCAAACTGCAGTGATGAAAATAGGTTTTCCAAGAGGTTTGTAATCTCTTTCTAGCTTTTGTCCATGACCTAAAAATGGGAGAAAGGCATTGGAGTCAAGTTGAGGGTTTGCCCTAACCTCAGACTATCATTTATGCTCAAAACTGGTTTCTTGTAGTTTTAACGGGGTTTCTTGTAGTTTTGACAGGAACTACTACAAGATGTCCTAGTTCTCATCTAAAGACATTTTGAAGATTTTTGAGGTTTCCAAATGGTGGAACAAGGTAGTAGAAGGTTGATAAGGATGTGGAAGACCTTGCCAAACTGAAAAATATTCAAGAACCATCTTGAATAAGGGGAAGAAGGCAAACTAATGGTCTCAAGAAACAAAGATTTTTCTTTGCACAAATATGTTTTTGGGCTTGTACTTGAAGAACTTACAATGAAGATTCTTAATGCACAAGAGAGAGGCCACTAGGACTATGAATGAGGCACAATGAGGTCATTAAGTTGCTCAGAGGATAAGCAATACTTTCAGCAGGTGGGTATGATGGGCCTCTAAATTAGACATAAATTAAAGCCCATGCCTCTAAATTAAACATAAATAAAGGTCCATCTAACCATCCTTTGACATATTAAACCTCTCTTTTTGCATTAGATAATGTATTTTTAACTTTAATATATTCATTATGAAAGTCTATGAATAATTGCATATTTGTGCCTAATATTATTTATTTTTGTGGAATATTATGAGAATATTGGGTAGCTTATGAAGATTTGGAGGAGGAGATAATTTAGGGACTTTCTCCCTACTACAAGAGGATCAATATTAAATAATAAATCAATAAGATATTATGGAATTATGGCATAGATTGTGGAACTCCAGTGATTGAGAAAATCTAGGAATATGTTCCCTGCCATTTAATGCAGATTCTTAGTATTGGGAACAAGATCAACTAATCAATGGATTTTGGTGGGGAAAACTTCCTCCTTTCATGGGGAATGATTCCTAATCATTTTTTATAAATAACAAGTCAAATTTTCCTCTATAGATATATTTTTATTAGTGTTCTTCTGGAGAGAACACATATTTCTGCAGCTCCATTGTATTTTCTTGTAGGGATGTAAATGTATTGATGAAAGTAATGAAGATTGGTGTCATGTTCAGCTTCTAAATCTTGTTCTCCTCCATAGGTCTCTGAGTTTCCTTGGGATTGGCCATCCTAGGAGCCTCAGAGCCCTTTTGTATCATTTTCTTTCCTTCTTTTCACTTCTTATTCACATGCATCTCTTGTTTTTATTTCTTTTTATTTCTGCATTTAGTATTAATGATTTCTTATTGTAGGACTGTGTTAAATGGTTGATGTAAGTTCTTTTGCAGGATAAAAAGAATCATTTCATCCTTGGAAAATATTTGGAAGGTCATAGTAATCATTGAGCTACTTGGATTAGTCTTCTTATTCCCAAATCTAGATTTCTAGAACTCCTTTGTGGCAAAGATTAATAATTTTCTACTATTTTTTAGAGCATGCTAACGAGCTTCAATCGAGTTGCTTCCACTTGCATTAGATCAAAAATACATTCTATTTAATAACAAAATTTACCCCATTGAATTTTCACTTGATTAGGTTAGGCATTTGATGGATTTACTAGTTCATTAGTTCTCGCATTTCTAGATTTTAGACTAGTAATTTTCTCTTATTTGTTAGCATGGGTTAACAGAGGTTTTTTTGAGTGATTCCACTTGAAATGGAGACCTAAGACATCCTAGTCAATAAAAAATTTTGTCCCATTCAATTTGGATTTGATTTCTTGGTCATTCGATGAATTATAATTTCATATAGTAAATCTGTAACATCCTATAGTAAAACAGGGGATCGTGTAGGAGAATTAGGGGATCCTGTAGGAGAACTAGTACGTCCTGTAGGAAGTCCTGTAGCAGCCTGTTTTGAGCCCGAATTGAGAAAAATTATCCGTGAAGCTGGGATTAGGCCCCTACTTGACCTCTAAGCCATCAAAATCATTGTACCCCTCTTCCTCCACACCTGTCTCCCCTGCCAAAGGTCAAGGAAATATTAGCATTTGCATTTATATAGCAAAAAGATTAAAAAAATGAGTTCTTTTATATTGACACATGCACACAACATTTAGTACTCTCTAGATCAGATTTCATGCTTAGATTAGTTAAAACATAACATGTGACAAATAGGGTTAAAATAGGGTTCTTTTGCAAGCAAGGTGTATTAATAAATAGATAAAGGATTTCATGTTACTTTACAAACATTTTTAAATTCAGTCTTTCATTCCTACAAATAGTCAACATTTCTTTTCTCTCATGACATCAATTGAAGGACACATTTTATGTTGCACATATAGTGCCGATACCTCTTAAGTTTGTACGAACCCCGGGTTGATAATTAAAGTTAGTAGCCTTGGGAGTTGCATCATTCTTGTTGCAATACCGAGGCTCATCAGTAAGCCTAAGGGGAAAAAGAATGGAAAAATGTGTAGGTTTTAAACTTGTACAAAAATTGCTTGCAAGAAAATTCTTAAAAACAGAAAATATACAATGGTGAGAAACACAAAACAAATACATAGAGATTTTCCTTGGATCCCAAAACTGAGACTACTAGATTGATTTTTTATTTTATTAATTTCAATATTATAATGCATATACATACAGGTTGAAGCATTCATAAACCCTAATTCATTAACCCTGCATTAGAGCATAACCGTAGTTCTCTTGATAGGATCTACAAAATACCATGGGAAAAAAGCCATCGTGCCCAAAACCATGTGCAAAACCCATGCACAGACCATAGGTAGGTCCACCCACCTAATATAGGGTTCAATTTTTTTTTTCTCGAAGTGCTACCCTAGACCCCGTATAGGGGGGGGGGCTATCACTAGTAGAAAATGATGAAATTAGTGACTAGGTGACCAAAAACGTTAGTCACCACAACTATTCCAAGTGAAATACTACCAAAAATGAGCAATCTTAAGTGACCAAACTCAAAACGACTAACATAAATGACTAATTTAGTCTCGGATTAAAATATACGACTAGATAATAAGTGATGCAACTAAAAATGACTAACGTGAATGACTAATTTAGTTTAGTAACAAAAATATGACTGCTTAAAAAGCACTACAATAATACAAATTAGTCATTTATGTTAGTCATTTTTATTACTGTGCACTGTTTTTTTTGGATTATGATTCCTTTCTTTTACATGTTGTGATAGCTTGTTATGTTATAAATATAGATGATATTGATGTAACCTTTGACTCAATTGGAGGGTTAGAATACATTATATAGGAACTTTGAGCTGGTTGTTCTTCCATTACAGAGGACTAATTTGTTTAGGCAGAGCAAGTTCCTTAGTACTTTGGTGTTTTGGGGCATGACCCTTATGGAACTAGGAAACAATTACTTGAAAAGGCAAGAGAAAGAGAATTATGGGTTGATTTCATCAATGTAAGGCTAGCCAATCTTGCACTAAATATAACTCGTATTAATATAGAATTTAATAAATATATATATATATATTTTAACTATTAATTTTAATATATTCTTTGAAATATAAATGAATCGCATAGGCCTGGAGTATGCCCTAAAACTGATTCTTCTTGGCTAAGAGCTCATCTTCGTTGAACATAAGGAAACATGTTAATGGGCAAAGGCACAGAGGCATCTGGTAAGCATGAAAGCACGCCCCTTTACAAACCACTAATGGGTCATTCTAGGTGATGCGGTTTTCCTTGAATAACAATGGTGAGTTAGGATGCATTCGTAGATAAAATCCAAAGATGGATGTCTTCACTCCTGGTTTGAAAAATAAGTTATAATAGGGTTTCCCGTTATTGAAAAATATAAATTAATCGATTTTCACGGGATTTAATTTTTATTAAAATTTAAATTGAAAATCGAAATCAAATTGTAAGATTACATGTTTCAAAATAAATAAATAAAACTTTACACCAAGACTATTGTTAATAGATAAAAACTATTTTACACCATTTTAATTTGAATGACAACATAAATGCATCCTATTATTATGAAATTAGGGAAAATATAATCCCTCCAAGCATGTTAAATTTGAGTGATATTTCCAAGCACAATAAATTTAAGCAAGATTTTGTGACAGGTGGAAAGTACAAAAAATCCATCTTAACTTTCAACTCACACTTGGACAACGATTCCACTCTTCCTTCTGAGTTCAATTTTCCTCTTTTTTCCCATAACCCCATCTATTGTTTTTTCACTTTTCCTCCTTTTTCCCAAAACCCCATTGATTGTTTTTCAGGGTTTACAACGATTTCAATCTGTGAGTCAACCTGAGAATTTTGAAAGGAGTGGTATTCATTAATCTTATTAAGAATCATGGCATCACCTGAAAGAGGAAAGCAAGTCGTTGCACCTATGTGAAGGAAAGAACAACAACAATGTGGCCCAGGGTAGATGATGTTTGGGGTTTTGACCATGTACACCATATGGTACTTTTCCGTGTAGATGTTCTCTTTGAGGATCATGTCTATCTGGTGCTTCAAATGCCAAATATATTTTCTAAGAGTGAGACTGTGATCAGGGTTCGATTCTGTGTTTGTTCCCTATTTTGTATGCCCTTTAGATTTTTAATCATATAACCAAAGGAGTTTTGAACCCTAATAACATGAAGTTTCAACCATTTTTAGGTTTGAAAGATGGAAAATGTCATTGGTGAAACAAGAGGAGACCTTTGTTTTAATATGCCTATTGACTGAGAGTGTTACTTGGTCGATTTCTCCATCTTCCATATCTCAGAGATCTCATTCAATTGTCACCATGTGAAGGAGTATGGTCATTGGGTTAGCTTGTGGGTCCATCTGAATTTGATTTATATGCCCTTCCAAATCCAATTTCGACACCATCATCCCGATTAATATCTTCTCAAGGGCCTTTACACTAGTTGCCCTCATCTTTGCTAGAGATCATCCTCTCTCTCTTAAGTGGACCAACTGTAGTGACACAGAGGGTAGATCATTGATGAAAGGTGATCTTGGGGGTAAGGAAAAATCCCCTTTCATTTACAAACTTCGATCCTAGGACCTATGGGTTATAAGCCCATTATGTTATCGGAAGTGTTATCTTCTCTTATGCCTTAAAAATTGGGCAACACATCCTTTCGAAAATACATGTATGCACACAGGAATACACAGAAACTTCGCTCCAAACCCTTTGACCGGACTTCAGAAACATTACAGTCCCAACTATAAAACGTTAGTCCTGCTCCTTTAATATCTCCAACGGTGTTGCACTAACCTTCATTATCTCCGATCGCCAATTAGTGCTTACTCGGCTATCGACCATCGCTTATCGGCATTCCTCTGTACTTTGATATTGGCCCCTCCAATTTGCGATCAACGATTGGATCGCAACCGTCGATCCTAACTCTCGATCCAATGGTCTATGATCTATCACATCATTGCAAGTCCTTAAAGCCTGAGGTCCACCCTTATGAAGCAACTTTGCCAATGCGATATAAAGGCTCTGCTCAACAGTGATTGGATCTGGACCGTTGGTCTCTGAGATCCAATGGATCCTATGCATCACTCTTCACTTCTTGTTCTATTGACAGACTTACATTGCGCTCGGGCTTCCTCTGCCTGACTCTGCCACTTACATTGTTATCACTCCATACAACATTCATATAACACAGTTATTCATTTATCGATGGATCACCATCCATTCTCCAGTGATCGATGGTCGATCAAACCTGCAACACTAGAACATTTAGATGGTTTATAAAATACACATAGGCGAACAAAATCAACACAAGGAGGCTCAAATGCTCCTGCATTAGACTCCCGAGGAATAAATGAACAAAATCCACATGCTCTCATTCTCCGCTTTGGATTCCTCTTTTGATTAAGGAGGCTCAAATGCTCCTGTATTAGACTCTCGAGGCACACAAATTTATGATCTCCTAGTCATATGCTTCTCCTTATCCTTAGAAATTCTACCCACTTCTTTAATGGAACTGCCTTCATGATCTTCTGTGAGCTGTAACCAACCTCTACACTAACAGTTTTCTTTGCTACATGATACCTCACCAAGATTTCTCCTTTGAGCTTTAGTCTTTTGGCATCCTTCTGGTTCTCTCCTCTAGAACCAACTGAGCACTTCTTGCTCTAGGTTGCTGCAAGTCTTCTCACCTTCCACTGCCATTATCTGCATGAGAGTAAAGACCATAAACTCACCATACTTCAACAACTATACCTCCTTCTCCTTCTGCTTGAAAACTCTTCCTCCTTCTCACAGGAAAACCTTTCCCTGCTCTGATACCACTTGATTCTCGATTTGACGATCCATGATCTATTGCATCATCGCAAGTCCTTAAAGCCTCAGGTTTTCCCTTATGAAGCAAATTTGCCGATGCGATATAAAGGCTCTGCTCCACAGCGATTGGATCTAGAAATATTGGATCGGATCACTGAGAAGGATCTGATCAATCTTATCCTTAATCTCCTATCACAAATATCTCAACAACCCTTAATTCTCTCTACATGCATACATATGGCAAATTACATTTAATTATGTCCATCTAATTAGCTCTGTTTTAAACAGATTTTCCCAATTTTGCTCCGATGGCCCACATCCTCTCATTCTGCGCTTTGGATTCCTCTTTTGATTAAGGACGGTCAGATGCTCCTGCATCAATCATGTCCTCAAAATATATGCCATCAAGGATGCATTATTTTGCTTGTTCCTTGTTAATAAATGTCATCAAACATAAGTTGTTGCAAACTTGTTGTCTTCCATTTGGCTTCCAAATACAAGTGGACTTCTCTCACCAGATAATAACATATCAATAAGAGTATTTTGTTGCATCATATGCAACCACTCATCACTAGTCAATGGTTCTTCATCGAATTTAACATCAACATAATTTTCATCCTCTCTATTGTGGGATATCCGAGCATGCATGTGCTCATTGTCAATCTCATTGACAATTTCAACGTCACCAAATTCATCAATTGTAGCTAGATTCACTAATTCACATATCACATTGCAGTCATCATCCACATGTGTCTCATCATAGTGGGATTCACCATCATCTACACCATTCAAATTGGAGTGGATTCCTTGAAAATTTATATTCTCTTGCTTCGTTTCACACACAGAGGCTTCTACTTCTCTCTTTGCAAATGATGTTGCATCTTATTCATCCATATGCATGCTTTCATAATGGGTTTCAATTTTATGGTCTTGAAAACCATCATCCACTTTTGAGTGGGATTCTTCAAGCTCTATTCTTCTCTCAGAGTCTTGTTTATCTACTCTTAAATTTGTGGCTGACTCAACAAATTGTGACACATCTTGCTGCTGCATGTCACTCCCCCTTGCACCAAATTATGCTTCAAAAATATTCCATGCTTCCTTGGAAGATGTATATTTTTCTACCTTGCACAGAACCATTTCACCCATTGCTTGTGGAATGAAAGTCAAAACTCTCTCTCTCTCTCTCTCTCTCTCTCTCTGGAATGAAAGTGAAAACTCTCTCTCTCTCTGAATGAAAAACCAAAACAACAAAAAATATCTTACTTAAAAAGTTTTATTCTCCAAGCCTATATTCTCCTTCACTAATCTCTCTCTCTCTCTCTCTCTCTCTGAATGAAAAACCAAAACAACAAAAAATATCTTACTTAAAAAGTTTTATTCTCCAAGCCTATATTCTCCTTCACTAATCTCTCTCTCTCTCTCTCTCTCTCTGAATGAAAAACCAAAACAACAAAAAATATCTTACTTAAAAGTTGGCTATTATCTACTTAGGTTAGTAAATCCATCAAGTCCAATAATAAGTATGAACAACCAAACAAAAAAATATCATACTTAAAAGTTTATATTCTCCTAAACCAACTTCACCATTATATTAAAAAAATAAATATACAATAATTGTGTATAAATATGCATTTCGTACTTGTTAAATGCATCATGAAAAATTTAAATTTAAACGAGTTATAAAATCCTTTATAAAAATCTCCCAAAACTTTTTAAAAAGCATTTTTGTAAACCTTTTTCACACCATACACTTTTCTAATATATAAAAAATACATTTATTTTTAATAAACCCTTTTATAACATTTATAAAAGTTATAAAATCCTTTATAAAAATCTCCCAAAACTTTTTAAAAAGCATTTTTGTAAACCTTTTTCACACCATACACTTTTCTAATATATAAAAAATACATTTATTTTTAATAAACCCTTTTATAACTCTTTACAAACCTTTGAAAACCCTGACACTTTTCAATATTCCAAAAAACCTATCAAAAAACCTTTTGAACAATTTTTTTTGTCAAAAACTTTAAACTAAAGTTCAAGGATTTGACTTTTAAAACTTAAAAAAAGACATTTCAATAATTCAACCTTCCGCGGCGGGAACTACTACAACCCTTTAAAAAAATCAAAATTAAACTCTTTTAAACTTGCCTCAAGGGTTGGTTTTGGCTCTCTCAGACTCTTTTTGATTGGATTCAAAGCATCAATAACAATGTCAACGAAGCAGCAACATAAACACTTTTTCTTCAATAAAAAAATTGATTAAAAGCATCAGTAACACTGTCAATGAAGCAATGGCGGAAACATTTTTTCTTCAATAAAAAAATTGCTTGTTGTGTTTAGGGCCATGACCCTCGCTCTCTACAACCATTTTTTTATTATCAAGGTATGATTTATCACTGGGTTACAATGAAACTTTCAACCCTTTTTATCACTAGGGGCTTTGCAAGCTGCGGTTGTAGAATCTATGATTCTTTGGATCTTATAATTCGAATGTTAATTTGAAGGAAAAGAAGAGGGGGAAATACAATTACTAACATACCGAGGGCATCCCCATTTTCTCCCAGAGCTATGCCAAGTTTGTTTGGCATTTGAATGAATTAGTTTTAATGTTGAAATCTGATGCTAAAATTCTTCTAGTGCTTTGGTATGTTAGTCCTGGTGAAATTCGTTAGTGTACGGGGTCTTACGACATTTCACAAACATGAATTGAAGGGTAGTTACGACAAGGAACAAATTGAAGAATGGAAAGCATCCCTTTGTGTAAAACTTCCAATATTAAACTCTGCGAATTGGATGAGCATAGGAGGTAAGGATTAGTAATATGCGTCTTTATTTGACCCTATGTTGCTATTGATTGTCAATTTATTTTTCCTCTTTCTTACATGCACAATAAGTCTTCCCATTCACATATGATCCCATATTCTATCTATAAATATTGTATGATTCTTCTGAGTAAACAATGCGAAAGAAAAAACTTTAGATCTATTAGATCTATATATGTAGAGGAGCATCATAGATTCCATATTAGCAAGTATGGATTTGGAGACGACTAGATTCTAGACTCTCATATTATTTTTAAATGTTCAATGATGAGGGGTGGTCATTGAAGAAGATTGTCGACACTGTAATCAAAATTGTATCTACAGAGTATAGAGTCGACCTAGATGAAGTTGTGGATGAGGAGGGTTTTCTAACTAAATTGGGGTGGAAAATTGATGAATTTCCACTAGAACCTCCTTTGTCAAAGATGATCCTTTCTAGTGTTGATCTTGGCTATAGTGATGAGATCTTAACCATAATAGTAATACTTCATAAACAAAACATTTTCCATAGGCCTCGAGAAAAGCAAGCTCAGGTTAACCAAAAAAGGGAAAAGTTTTTCCAACCAAAAGGGTACCACTTAACATTATTAGCTGTGTATGAGCACTGGAAGGAAAAAAAACTTCTCAGGTCCCTCCTATTTTGAAAATTTTGTGCAATTCTAGTCTTTAAGGTTACAAGTTATCGATGGGTTGGGCAAGCCTGTATGTCATGAAGCTGCCTTCTGGGGTTAATATTGTATGCACACATTATATTGTGTGTAATAATTTTTTTAATCTCACTAAATTGCAGGGAGGAGAGCTCAACTGGTAGGAGAGGCATAGGGGACCACCTAGATCTGATCTAATCTCTATAGATGGGGATGGGTTGGGAATCACCTATTTATAGATCAAGATGTGGGATGAATGTCCTCCTCAACTCTTGCAATTGTGCTTAACAACCCCTATAGGGCCATGAGAATGGAATTCCATATATTCATGATTGGGGAGTGCGAATGCAATGAACCTATTCTATATAGATAGACCTCAACCTCCTGCTGTTGTCCCTATCCCCACATCGCTTATTAAAGAACTAAACTTCTCTGAGCTACCCTTTTGCACTTCCTCCAAAATCCCAAGGATGCGATGGATGTCATTAGTTGGAACTGGAACCTGATTCGAAAGATAGATATTGGTTCGGATTGGTTTGTCCATTCCAAACTAGAGGGTTGCATTCTAGGGAACTCTATTATGTATGTATGTATGGGGCCGTTCCCTGATTCGAAAGATAGAGATTGCTCCAGGCTAGTTTGTCTGTTCCAAACTAGAGGGTTGCATTCTGGGGTTGATTTGAAAGATAGAGATTGTTCCGGGCTAGTTTATTCGTTCCTTTGATAGGCTCACCAATACTTTCTTTGGGCTGGATTTCGTAAGAATGATCTAGAAAATCTATCTATATATGTGGCACCAGTGCAATAATAATAGGGGCAGTGCTTTTGAATAGCCATCCACCCAATATGAAATCAATCAAGAGTTTCATGGCATGTCACCAATGAATAATAATAGAATAGTAATAGAGACATGCTGGATTTCGTGTGCTTTATTGGGGCTTTGTTTTCTAATAATGATGATTCAGTTGTGAGAGGTGTTTGGGTCATCCCACAGTAAGGAGAAGAACAACCATGCTTGGGTAGGTCATGCTCATGTAGGTAAGGATCATAAAAATCATACCATGCTCGGGCATGGGACTTACCCACACGTATTCAATATTTTCCAGGGGTTAGGTGCCCGAATCCATATTCATTGCATGTATCCATATTCAAGAGGTGCCTAGATTAAATCAACCAATTGAAAATCTATAATTGCCTGTATTCTAGATTATATAGGTAGCATATTCAATGGGTGGATAGGGGCATAGCACCTACATTTTGAGAATACATTTTTTCATTGTTTCCCAGCAAACTAATCTTCCCTCCCTGCAACTTCAAGATTTTGTCCCCTAACATTGGCATGGTTTCCACCATCCATTTGTTACATTGGGTTTATCCCATCTTTCCACTCTTTTGTAATATGAATTTACTTTAAAGGATAATGTACCTCTATGGAGTCCTTTTCAACTATTTCTCTCTATGTTTCATAAAACTTGTCCTTTTCATGACCAAATTTATTTTTTAATATCTCTCTTCATTTAACCAATAGCATTAGAAATAACATTTAGAACCAAACCTTGCTCCTCAAAATAATTGTGGTCAATTTTTTTGGGACAACATATTATCTTTATAAATGTAATAAGCAATAGGACATACCTTGTGCCAACCACTGAAGTTGTCCGCATACATTACAAATATCATCATGGGAAAGATTCAAAATACCTTTGGATTTTCAATCCTTCCCTCTTTCAAAGGGTACTTTGTGTTTCTTGCTTGCTATTCTTTCTTCTCATGGATATCAAGGATTTCAACTACCATTTATCATCCATAATCTTGTCCAACCATTGTTCCTTTGTATTTAGTTTTACTTATCAATTACAAAGCATATTTCTTTCCAAAACATTCAAAAATAGAGTAGGCTTTATAATTTCACTAACTAAAAGAAAATTTTACTTAAAATAGGAAAACAAAGCATATTCATCAACATGGACGTATATACCTCTCACTTTGACCTACGCATTACAATTCCATTCAATAGAGTGCTTCTTTTTATCACCCAGAACCACCGCAAAGTGGTTTTGTCTTTGACAAATGTAGTAAACCAATCATTGTGGTTATTGATATTCTTAGTATCTCCATAATCAAAGAATCACTCTATCGACTTATCTCTTGCTTAATATGAAATGAGAGAATAAATTATTCTTCATGTTTTGTGACATTGATCTACTTCTTTCTCAATTTCCAATTATTATACTACTCATCTTGAATCAAGAGGCTTGTAGTTGTTGCTCGTAGTTCCTTCTTTATTCTACTTGCCTTTGTCCTTAATATTTGCTTCAAAGGTATTTTGGGGTGCTTCACTACACTTTTGAATACTTTTTACTTTCAAGTCCTTGTGAAATATGTGGTTACTTAATTGATCAACTATTATGAATCTCTCACAACCTTGACCAAATCGTGAAGGATTTTTTCACATCGTGCTCTTGTGGGAGCACATAGTACATCATGAACAATTCTATCAACATATAAAATAGATACCATCGGAGTAGAAGAAGTAGGGTCCCTCTCCAAATATTTTTTCCCTATCCAGAAAATCCTTGCAATCCAATTGGCTACCTGCACGTGATGATCATAGGTCTGTAATAGAATCTTGATATCATTCTTCACTTGCCCAACCCAAACTTTAGACTTCCAGGTCCAAATAGGGAATTAGCCCTAGGTTGCTTAAGATGAGCACTCACACCCATGAGATGATTTTGCTGGGTTGAAACCCTGGTTTCTCTTGTGATGAGAGATGATGGATCCACCATATTAATGATGGTTATGGATGTATTTTTTTATAGGTGTGATACCTAGTAGGACCTACCATAGGTGTTTGATTTGTTTTAGGAGTGACAGGTGGTAGATCTATGTGATTGTTGGCTGGCATAGTTTTATTTTCAGCAGGTGAGATGCCTAGGAGGACTTGTGATAGGTGGCTGATTTTTTTGATAGTTGTCAATGTTTTTCACTTGTTATAGGTGGAGGATCTTCTTCTTATTGAAAATTTTAACATGGAAATGGCTTTGGTCTCTTGATTTTCCCTTAACTATATGTATAGTGTTGGAAGTTGGAACTTAGATGCTATGTGGATAGTGGAGCTTCAGGACATATGTCATGACAATAATTTATTCCATAGGATTCAAGAACAACAAAGAAACATGTTCGTTGAGCTTAGTGATTATGCTACTTATTCCATAAGAGAAGTTGTCTCCATTCCTTTTAGATGCCTTTTGGTGATGTTCTTGAGTTGGATAATGTCTTATTTGTTTTTGGTTAGAAGAAGATTTTTCTTTTAGTTTCTTGTATGATTGATGTATAATGGAGAGTTGCTTTTAAGGGAAAACAATGAACCATTAATGATTGTAGTCTAGATACTTCAAAAACTTTGGCTAGAGGGATCAGAGAGGGTGACCATTACATGGTACTTGCTGATACAGTCACACTTGTACATCCCAGTGAGAGGCTGGATGAGTCTTCTAGCTTTGGGGAGGCATATATTGATATTTCATTATGGGATGATATGGATGGAGGTTTGAAACCTTTGATGGATGGTGATATTAGGGTTGAACCAAATTTTGCAGTTGATGGATTTTCCAGAACACAAGAGGTAGCCCATGATGTTACTCTTGCTTCACAATCCTCTTGGGATGAGAAAGTTGACCTAGTCTTGGTTGGTCTAGTTTCCAGAGGATTGGAGGTGTGCATGAGAGTGTTTTTTATTTTGATACATTGTTGATGGCCATGCATAGGCTGTAGCCCATAACATGAGCTTGGTATTGTAGGATTGAAAAGTTGACTTGTACATTTTTTTTTGTGACTTTGATAAATGTGAAACACTTGTCTTGATCTTTGTATGGAGATGTTATCTTCTTTATAGGATGTCCCAGACAGCTAAATATGTGGTGTCTAGATTTATTGTATTTAAGAGTGATAAAACAGTGACATGATTTGAGTTTCACATTTATTGTACTTTGTTGTTATAATTTCCAGTTTGATGTGCTCTAGTTTCTAGTAAAATCAAATTACAATTTTGATAGTACTTTTAGGTTTTTTGCTAATTCTAAGTAGGTAGGCTAGGTTAGATTGTTAGGACTGTTACTATGTGTTTATATTTTCAACATTAAATGTTAGTCTTACAAGTAAATGACTAGGCAATTCTTGGTGAATGATAGGAATAAATATTAAGTTCGTGACATTTTAATCAAAGCTTTAAAAAGTTAATAATAGGTCAGGTGTGTCAACCAACATCAGTGGTTATGTTTGCGAAAAATAATTGTCTTATGTATATGCATTATTTTATATTACCTATTACTCAGAGGTGTTCTTCTTCTTCAGCCTAGGAAAATCAACAACATAGTTCACCTTTTAGTAAGGGTGTGCTATAGGACCAAACATTGCAATGTTGTGAGAGGGTGATCTTATGAGAGTGATCTTTACAAAGGATATATTTTTTTTATAAACCATCTCTGCTTTTTGGTTTGCAAGAGTTATTGTGCATCATTTAGGTAGGGTGCACTACCCAAGGGGTTTTTCAGATGCCCGTGGTTACAATTGAACATGGGCACATTGATGGTAGAAGACACCTTGTAGGTGTAACACACTCCTTGTATGCATATAAAGTCGAGATTACATTCATGAGTGGAATTTAGTCATATTTGATGACATTAACTCCATGAGGGTGCATTCCTTAAAGCCTTTTATGAGGTGGTTGTGACCTCCCTTCACTCTCACAATCTATAAAGAGAGAAGGGGCACATTAACTTAGCACTGACAATTAATGTGTGTGGTATATTTAAGTTGTTCGTAGAGATTGAGTGTGATGCCAAGTGGTAGTAATATTTATTTATTTATTTATTTTTCTTCTGAGTAAGACAGGGTTAATGTGACTATTGTTGGACCTCATCCTTGCTGCTTGGAATGTTTTAGTTCAATGCGTCATGTAGATCAGGCTCTAATGATAAATGTTTCATTCTGAGAGGGAGGACCTGAGGAATGTCACTAGTTACAAATGTCACAAGAAGGGATTCTATGCAAGCCAATGTTTAAAACTCTAGAGAAGGGTAAATTATGATGAATCTCATTAATTTTGAGAGTGCTCATAACATCATTTATGTAAAACTGGTAACTTATTACACCTAAAAGTACTCTAATTATAGAATTTCCAAGCATCTGTGGCCAATGCTAGTATGATGGAGTGCAAAATGATGGTCAAAGGGATGAATTCGCAATTGGATAGCTATGAGGGCTGATGTTGGTGTTGAAGCTCAGTGGTTGAAGACCTTGGGTGAATTCTGCATGACTATGGAGGAAATTTACCTAAAATTTGAGGAAGGACAACAACCGATTAGTGTTAGAGGACTAGAACTGAGTGCAAATGACCTAATTACACTAAACAAAATTTCCAAATAGCTTGCTAAGAATGAGCTAAGTTTCACTTTCCTATTTAATTCCATGAAGGGTTTGCATAATAGGGTAAGGAACCAAAAAATAACAATATTAAAGGAGGAATGGTTGATTGATGAATTTGCAAGTATTGTCCAAGACCTATGCCATTAAGTACCATTGGCCAGAGGAAATATCTACCAGCAGAAGAGGAAACATAGTGAGGCCTAGATATTCTATAATACCCAACATTACAACTAATTTGGGAGCAAAGCATTTCAAGGAGGGGGATTATTACAATAATTGATACTCAACCTCAAAAGTAATTATCATGGAGTTGTTTTAAGCATGGCCATATTCTAATGGTTTAGATAGCACATAAATGTGTTTGTGGGACATTAATGCACTTGCCAAAACAAAGTTCTTGAGGCCTAACAAATATATAATGTGAGTTATTTTGACAGATGTTATTTAAGTAACTTTGTGTATGACTACAAATAAATACACCCATCATAATGCCCTCTTATTATCATTAAGTTGGAAGTTGAATATAGTTCATGAGTTGGATGAATTTTCCATATAATAGGATTGGTGCATATTTTGTTGTCTGTCAGTTGCAGCTTAGTAGAGGATTCTATATGAAATTGAACATGCACAAGTTTTTAGGCTTCGAAAGTTATTTTATTTAGCTTTGTTAATGTTTCATGCTATTCAAGTTGTGTCAAAAGCCATTTTCATCATAAAGTTCATTGGTTTTACATTAGGGTAGCATGGAATAAAAAAAGGGTAAATACATTGTTAGAACTGAGCTCACAACCCCACAAATGTGACCATTAAAAGATTCCAAGATTATTCTTAATGTTTACTATCATTTTTGATCTGTTGGAGATGATCGCCATTTGTTGATATGGGACTTTCGTACATCTGCAACTAATAAACCACTGTATTCAGTAGTAGCTCATCAATGTGAGGTAAGTCAACTTAGTGTATGCCTAATTATGAAATTTTGGTATTAGATACAATTTCAATATGTCATTTGCCATGTTTTCTCCATCTAAGTGCTCCTTCCTATGTTACATATTTAACTTTTCATTTAATAAAAAAGGAAAGATATACTCCTACATGTTTGATTTATGTTACAGATTGTTTTCCTAACCTTTTTGTTTGGAAAAATTGCAACTACAATGATTTTCTTCTTTAATAAAATGTGTGTATAAGTTTCTCAAAATATAGAATTCATATTAGTTTTATGATGAATTTCTTAATATATCTTGCTTTGTATGACTCTTGGTCCCCTCACTCATCCTCACCTGTAAGCTCTAATAGGGCTGCTTGTTCTTTCTCCTCTTGCTCAATACTGATATTTTTAGAGCTTTTCAGTTTATAACATCTATATTTGTAATGATATCTTAGATTATACTCTCTTTTGTTATATAGCTAACATCCAATTTTTAAATGCCTTGGAACTCACACTTTTTACTAACAATAGATGTAATATCTTTGTTCCTTTGATATACTTTTGTGGTCATTTGGTGGACACAAATAAAATGATCTTATCTTATACATGGAACATAACCTGTATGTGTATTTTTCCATATTTGTTTTATGTTTTCTTGTTGTTGGATTAGCCCTAGGATATTTTTGTCTCTATAATGAAACCATCATAGAGTGAATGTCCCTTTGTTTCTCATCAAGCCTAGGGACATTTTGGGACCCTGCTTGCATGTTCTTTGATTGAATATTTAGAATAAATGGGTTAAATGCAAATGCTTAATACAACCTATAATTTATTTATGGATAGTGCCACCTAATCACATAAGTTTGAGAGGGTCCACCCTCATTTACCATTATGAATATATGTACGTGTCTCTAGATTTACCAATAACTTGTAATGTTATTTTTCTAAATTATACATGAATTTCACTAATAATGACTTGGATTTATATATTTATTTCAACATCAAATTAACATAAAGGTAACAATACAAATATCCCATTAAGTATGAGCTAAAGATGATTCAAATAATATCACCTTTAGCCTAAGCATGTGGGAGAGTAATTTATGGGGTGTGAAGTTTTATTAGAGACACTGTTTGTTTGTTTGTTTTGGTTAGAAAATGGTCTGCACTTGGTTTTATGTGACTTTCAATTTATCATTTGTAGCATGTTGAGAAATGGGAAAGAATAATGTGTGAAATTTATCTTGCATGAATTGACACTAAATGAAAGTATATAGAGTTTAACCAAGCTACAATCTCCTTTGGTAAAGGAAGAGGAACATCTTAAAAAGTTTCCGAAGAGTACGCCATATATGAGTGTGAACAAAAGCAATATATGGATTGTTCTTTTGCAGATATGTTCTTTTTTCTACCTAAGATATCATAGCAAGAAAAATATTGATATTGTAGAAATTTTTTGAGGACCTCATTGAGGTCAATTTTTCTAATGTCCTACTTTATTGATACCTTCTCATGACAAGATGACTTTAAATATGAATTGATATGTCCTTGAAACATATTAGATTCAAATTTTATAGATTTAAAAGATAAAAACAAATGTCAATGCCTATGTTTGATTGTTACTTTAATTTGTTGTGGGTAGGTTATAGGAAATGGGATTGGGAAAAGGATGGGGAGACCATGTATAACATGTCTTGGATATGATTCATTTGTTGTTGGATATCCTTCACGCATGTGATCCATCAACTTTGGAAATGTTTTTAGTAGGGATTCCTATGGTTTTTAATGTTGTGATTCTTTCAACTCATGGCTATTTTGGGAAAACAAATGTTATATGAATTCCAGACACCAGTGGAAAGGTAATTTGTGTTTTTATAATTGCAATGTCCATTACATGATATCCTCTCTTTAGTGTTGATTATATATCTATATCTATATCTATATCTATATATCTATTATCTACTATCTATTACTATATATATATATATATATATATATAATATAATATATATATATATATATATATAGTATATATAGATATAGATTATAGATATATAATATAGATATATAGATATATAATCAAAAATAAAGAGAGGATATCATGTAATGGACATTGCAATTATAAAAACACAAATTACCTTTCCACTGGTGTCTGGAATTCATATAACATTTGTTTTCCCAAAATAGCCATGAGTTGAAAGAATCACAACATTAAAAACCATAGGAATCCCTACTAAAAACATTTCTATATCTATATCTATCTATCTATCTATCTATCTATCTATCTATCTATCTATATATATATATATATATATATATATATATATATATATATATATATATATATATATGAAATCGAAAATATTTAGTATCATGTTCATTTGAAAAACATCCAAAGCTTGAAGATGAAATTAGTATTACACAATATTGATTGAAATCCTTTTAGTTGTTTTGTGTTAAAATATTTTCATGGAGATTAGAAACGTTTAATTTCATGTTGTTATTTGAGCACATGATGCATTAGAGAATGAAATGATATTGAGAATTAAATGACAAGGATTAAGCATCACACCTCATATTATTTGTTGTCACGAGTTATCTACAACCTAATCTTTTTAGCATGTAACTTAGTTGGAATGATTGTGCTTAAAATTTTCCTAGAGGTTGAATACTAAGTTACTAAAGTGTTATTTTCTATGGTGACATTTTATTTTCGTTGTTTATGCAGGTCACTATTGCCCAACTGAAGAAAACTTGTTCGAGTTTCTTGCTTTTCTAGGGAAATATGGCATTGGCATTACTGATGTTAGGTATATGTCATATAAATCCTTTATAGTTTACTTTAGTTTATATTCCAATGTTCATCATTTTTTATGTCTTATACTATGCATTGTTACTTCTTTCTTTTTCAGAAGAGGAACTCCGTATTGATGGTAAAAAGCAAGAATTGAAGAAAGAGGAGAACAATAACAGTAGAGTGACAAATGCAGAAAAAGAGAGAAGAGAACCAGTCTAGTGATCCCTTAAAGCCAATATCCCCCATGAGACACACACATAGAGATTGATGGTCAAGTATTCAGAGTTGGTGAATTCACCTATAATGCTTTGGAAACACAATTATAATGTTTTCAAGTGATGAAACAATATTTCATGAGTAAATTGTAGTCCAACCAATATTAAGTTGGAAACTCATATTGTAATACTTGACATTTCATATAATATAATTTATGTGGTTGAAATTATTTATAGTTGTATTTGATATTATTTAATATTGTAATTAACATATGCAACTTTGCATTTTCATATTAGGTGAACATTGTATGACATTTTTTAATTTAGTCACACAATCATACTAATTAATTTATGTTGATTAACAATGAACACATAAAATCAATCTAAAACTACTAAATTAGCAGTTTGTATTGATTAACAACGAATACAAATAAAATGAATATACAACTCAATTAGTCGTTTATAATGATTATTATTGAAAGTAAATGACATGAATATAAAATACTAAATCAGTTATTTATATAATGAATACGAAACTACCAAAAAAGGATATATGACTACTATAAATGATGAATTTGTGATTACAAATAATGACTAAATTTTGCATATATACGACTATCAGTAGCTAATTTACAGTATATTATAACATGACCGAAATTTAGTCATGTTTATTTGGTCATTAATTAGTTTCAAATCATGACTAAAATTTGGATATATATGACTATTAGTAGCTAATTTACAGTATCTTATAACATGACCGAAATTTAGTCATATTTATTTGGTCATTAATTATTTTCAAATCATGACTAAAATTTGTATATATATGACTATTAGTAGCTAATTTACAATATCTTATAACACGACCGAAATTTAGTCATATTTATTTGGTCATTAATTAATTTCAAATGATGACTAAAATTTGCATATATATGACTATTAGTAGCTAATTTACAATATCTTATAATCTGACCAACATTTTAGTCATATTTCTTTGGTCATTAATTGGTTTTCTGGGATGATCATATAGTAGTATATTTTGTTATGTATTTGGTCATTAATTGTGGAAATTAATGACTAAATCAATGAATAAATTAGTGACCAGATTTATGATTAAATATACTACTAAATGATAAAATTGAGACAACCAATTAATGACTAAGCTAAAAATGACTAAAAGTTGGTCGCGTTATAAGATACTATAAATTAGCCACTATTGGTCACCGACTAAAAAATGGTCATTTATGTGCAAATTTTAGTCGTTGTTTTAGTAAATAATTAGCCATTTTGTACTAGTATATGCCCCCCCTGTTATGCCCTCGCAGGTGCGACCAGTCGTGGAAAGAATATAACCCACACTCGAAATTCTCCCACTTGTTATTTTCTTTTCTACACATGTGATCACAAGGGAGCTTAGTCATTGGTCTAGCCTTGCAACACCCATTGTTTCTCTACACCAAGAAAGATTCTCAGTGCTCATAGAATTTGTCAATGTATCTGCAAAATTGTTCAAAGTGTCCACCTTTTCCAACAACACCTTTTTGTCCTCAACCATATCCTTCAAAAATGATGTTGAACATCAGTGTGCTTCGTCTTTGAATGATAAGAAGGGTTCTTTGCTAAGAAAATTTCACTTTGGCTGTCACAGTCTATCCTTATAGCTCACTTTATGAATCCCATACTTGAACACAATCTTTGCAACCAACTATTTCCTTGCTTGCATGAGTGGCTGCCACGTATTATGCCTCTGTAGTTTAAAGTGCCACTATAGGTTGTATCTTTCTCACCCAATTGATTGCACCTCCAAATAAGTTAAACGCATACCCATGGTTAGATCTTATCTGATCTAGATCTCTAGCCTAGTCTAGATAAACAAAGTAATGGATATCTAAAACTCTGTCCAATCTCAGTCTTCCTTTGTAGCACAAACCATAATCATTAGTGCCACGAGAATAACCGAAAACTCACTTCACTGCTATGTAATGCTCCTTCCTTGGTTTTGACATAAACCTGCTCAATACTTCCATTGCATGTGCAATGCATGGTCTAGTACAAAGCATTGCATAGATCAACCTACCATATGCACTTGCATATGGAACACGAGACATGTCCTCTTCCTCTTCTTGTGTCTTGGGACACTGTTCAACAGATAACTTTACACCTATAAGAATAATAACCTTCACCAATTTACTATCTTGCATATTAAACCTCTACAGTATTGTCTCGACATACTTCCTCTGGTTTAACCAGAGCTTCCTCTTTTCTTGATCTCATTTAATTTCCATGCCCAAAATATAGTTTGCAGCCCCAAGATCCTTCATCTTGAATTTGGTGGAGAATTGGGTTTTCAAATACTAGATAATTTCTTTGTCATTTCCAATCAACAATATATAATCCACATACAAAAACAGATAAATAACACGGTCACCAATTAATTTAAAATACACAAAGTAATCCACTTTGCTTCTGGTGAAGCCAAGTCCCCCCATAAATGTATCAAATTTATGATACCACATATTTGGTGATTGTTTTAACCCATACAAATACTTTTTAACCTATATACTAGTTCTTTTTTTCCCTTCATCGTAAAATCTTAAGGTTGCTTCATGTAAATCTCTTCTTCCATATCTCCATGAAGAAATGTTATCTTAACATCCATCTGTTCTACTGCAAAATCAAACGAAGCGACGACAGATAAAAGTAATGTAATAGAAGCTACCTTGGCAATAAGAGAAACAATATCACTAAAATCAATTCCCGACACTTGGGAATAACCAGATCCCAAGCCTCATTTTTGTCCAAAGATGCCATTTCATCAAGCATGACCTCTTTCTAGAGTTTTTCATCCTCTGAATCTATTGCTTCCCTGGCAATTTTGGGACCATCATCAGTAATAGATAAAGCAAAATTGGGAATAAAAGTAGATGGACTATACCTTTCTGGCTGCCTTCTTTCTTGAACTGATCTTCTCACAACTGGAGTTTGTGGCTCTTCATCTTCTGATTCCTGTTCTACTGTAGAGTCAAATTCTTCCTCCTTTAGCTCAAAATCTATCTTCTTAGGTTCCTTTGGTAGGAATTCATGTTTAATAACATCTTTCACCTCTCTAAACACCACATCTTGGCTATACACAACCTTCCTTGTTCTCGGGTTCCAAATATTATAACCTTTTAAACCATCCTATACCAAATAAATATGCACCTTTTAGATTTACTATCCAACTTGGTTTTTTTCTCCTTTGTAACATGTACACATGCATCAAAACCAAATACCCTTAGATTTGAAAGAGAGGGTTTCTTACCAGTCCATACCTCATGTGGAGTCTTATCCTACAACACTGATGAAAGTGATCTATTGACTAGGTGACATGCAGTCTCCATCGCCTCTGCCCATAATTCCTCTCCTAACCTAACACCACTAAGCATGCTTCTAGCCTTTTCCATCAATGTCCTATTCATTCTTTCTGCAATTTAGTTTTTCTGAGATGTTTATGGAGTAGTCTTATACATTGCTATACCACACTTCTTACAAAACTCTTCAAATTCCTTCTTGTAAAACTCTCCATCATTAGTTGTCCTAATCACCTTTATCTTCTTCTTTGTTTGGTTTTCCACTAGAGCCTTAAATTCTTTAAACTTGTCAAAGACTTCAGATTTCTTCCTAAGGAAATATATCCATGTGTTCCTTGAGAAGTCATCTATAAATGATACATAGTACATAAATTTACCTAGTGATGGAACTGACACAGGTCCAAACACATCACTATGCACAAGCTCTAATATCCCTTTTGCCCTCTTAGCACCAGAGGGGAAAAGTCACCCAATTCCTCTTCCCATATATAAAATGTTCACACAAATTGAAGTCTAGAAAGAAATTAGACATACCTTCTACCATATCATTACCATGAAGTATTCAAAGTCCCTTCTCTCAAATATGTCTAAGCCTTTGATGCCATACCATGGTCTTTTCTCCAGAGATCACTAGATTTTCTGCTCCACTTTCATGAACCACATAACTGTTGCACCCATCAATAACAATACTACCCAAAAGCTTGTACAAAGTTATAATCCAAACTCCTCGTATTAATACCAGTGCTCCCGAAACCATATTGAAGGTTTATTTCTCAAACACTATTTTTACACCTACGTCATCCATCTTGCTTACATAAATCAGAGTTCTAGTCGATGCAGGAATATGCAGAACACCCGAAAGTGTTCTAATCCTTCCACCTTGCAGCTTCATTTTGATTTTTCTGCATCTGATTACTTTTGCCTTCCTGTCATACCCTAAGAAGACATCACCACCATCATATTTATCATAATCGTAGAACCACTCCCTATGGGGAGTGAAGTGCATGGATGCACCCGAGTCAATCAACCATGCCCCATGATATACATGTGTACTTGAAGAAGAAGCCAAATACACATCCTCGCCTTCATCTAAGGTGGTTTTTTCCTCTGTAGAAGCGGCATTATCAGATCCATTTCCTTTCTTAGAAGCTTTATATCTACAATCCTTTTTGAAGTGTCCTTCCTTTTCGCATTTCTAGCACACCTTTACATGTTTTCCTAGAGATTTAGATCTCCCACTCGAGGACTTATTTTTTTCTATTCTAGGACCGTCCTCATACAAAAAAAGCATATCCATTATGGATCTCCATATTTTTCTGTCTCATCTCTTATGACAACAAGGCTGAGACTATTTCATCAAACTCCAAGGTTGTTGTATTGCTACCTATAGAAAGAACCTGACTATCCCACAAATTTGGTAGAGAAAACAACAAATTGATGCACTTAACTTTAAATGAATTTTTTTTATCAATATATAAAAATTGACTTACCTTAATATGAAAGGCAGTTAGATCCTCTGTCATCAAGTCTCCATACTTCATCCTCAGGTTATATAACTTTTTCCGCTAGAATAATTTGTTCACTAGAGACTTAGATTGGTACAAAGTCCCTAACTTTGCCCACAAATCCTTTGTCGTAGCTTCCCCTAATACATTCAACAATACTGAATGTAAGATACACAACCGTATTGTGCTCTTTTTCTTCTGATCCAACTTTTCCTAGTCCTTTGCTGGCATTGGCATTGGTTTAGTACCAGGATATACTGTGATCCATTGATCTTTATCCACCAACAAATTCTCCATCTTGAGCTTCCACAACTCAAAACTTTGACCATTGAATTTCTCGATCTCTATCTTTCCACTGCTCACAATCTTCTTTCATTGTAAGAATCGACCTCACAGATCTCCCACTAAACAAGGTCTGCCATAGGTATGAGAAAAACCCCTCATCAACAAAGGCGTCCCCTTGAAGCTGAAACAACTCTGATACCAAATCTATGTTTTAACCCTGTACAAAAATTAACTGGAAACAAATTGTTAAAAATAGAAAATATACAGTGACGAGAAACAAAAAAACAAATACACAGAGATTTTCCCTAGATCCCAAAACTAGGACTACAAGATTGATTTTTCATTATATTCCTTTCAATGTTACAATTCACACACACACACACACACACACACACATATACATGTCAAAGCATTCATAAAACCCAATCCATTAAAGTTGGATTAGAACATAACCGTAGTTCCCTTGGACGGATCTACAAAATACTATGGGAAGAAAACCGTTGTGCCCAAAACCATGTGCAAAACCCATGCACAAAACCATAGGTAGGTCCGCCCACCTAATATAGGGTTCAATTTTTTTTTCTTAGGGTGCTACCCTAGACCCTGTATAAGGGGGCTAATGCCCCTTGAAACCCCCCAACAGGGGGGGTGTTCCCCCCCTTGTGACCCCCTTGTTGCGCCTGACACTAATGGGGGGGACTATTGCCCCCCCATGACCCCCTCGTGTTTGCGACTAGTCGTGGAAAGAACATAACACACACCCAAAAAAATGAATGCATAATGAGGCCAAACATGTACATATGAATTTGGTTTAAGAATGGAATTTTTACATGCCTATGGATTATGTAGTATCTCTGCATATATATTAATGAATGTATTTATATGATTGTAATATTTAACTAGTCAAATTTATGTAGAGTTCTTGGTATTCTTAAGATTGCAGGTTCATGGAAATGAATAGGAAAAGTCATTGTTTTTTGCAACAAGTGGTATTAGACTAGGAGATCTGGAGACAAATTTTGTGCAACAATATGAAGAAAAAATTAGAACAAGATTAAGACAACGAAAGGTAAATTGAATTTTTTGTTTGTTTGTTTGTTTTGTTTTGTTTTGTTTTTTTTTTATAATTTGTGGATATTAATGACAAGTAGCAACAATTGAGAAGGAGGATGTGGTGAGAATTATGACAACTAGTGTATCTGTGATGGAGGAAAAGGAATGACTACAGAAACCTAAATAACAAGGAGTGATCGAAAATAGTTCCAAAGGAGGGGACCAATAATGCCAACAGTTTGAGCTTAGAGGAGAAGGTTAGTGAGGCCTGTGTAATAAGAAAGAGATCTGCTATTGCGGAGGTGATTTTATTGGTTAGAATGGGTAGTGAGAAGCTCCTGAAAAGGGAAGACGAAGATGAATATGGGAAGTCAATTAAATAATTAAGAGGGAAGCCACTGAGATGCCAAAGCAACTGGCATAAGGAAAATGAGTGATGAAGAATACGGGAGGGAACTTGTTGAGATAAAAGCACAGTTGAATGTGCTTACAAAGTTGATACAACATAATGAGGAGAGCCAACAATATGGGTGGAACTTAAGGAAAAGGGTTAAATGGCTTGTTGAAATATTATGGGCCAAGAAGCAGAGACAAAAGCTAAGACACAGGTTGAAGGAAGAACTCAAAGCTACTGAGTGTGAGGAGGCAGTTCATAGGGGTGAACCTGAGTAAGGAGAAATCCATGGAGAAGATAGCAATGTTGGTGGAGATTTGATGCTTGAGACATCAAATGATGTTGAAAAGCCTTATATTTTTCATGATGGTTTGTTTATGGTTGTAGGTGTTATTGATGCCGAACAACCCTTTGAAGCTGTCATGAAGAAACAAGAAGATAGAGAAGAACATAGTTCAAGTTTTTTCTCAGTAGTGAATAGGATAAATAATTGATTGGGATGCTAAAAAATAATGACAAGCCAAAGGAAGATACAAATTTTAGTCCACATTGATTGTGTGCATGCATGTGTGACATATATGGTTATCATTTTTCAAACTAATGCAAGTGGAACAAAAACTGAGGGTAAAAACTTGCAAAAGTTGTTGTGAACAAGGATGCTACAAACTCAAAGGAGGAAGAGTTTGTTGGTAGCATGAAGACCGAACTCGATGAGCATATTGGAATAGGGAAAATAATCCAAGCAACAACTCTACAAGCATGGGATGAGTTTGAAAGTATAGTTGTTTGGCTATATACTTTTGTTTTGATCACTTTCTTGGCTAGAAAATTTTCACTTAAAATGGTGAGAAGAATGAATGTGAAGAAAAATGTCTTACAATCAGACAAGTTGGAGTGGAATTATGGTGGAATTCAAGAAATAGGTGGAGAAGGACAACCATATAATGAGATGGATGATTAACTGAAACACAAAGTTTGGGATCTCGGAGGATTTTGAAATTAATGAAACATGACTAGGAGGTCATGAATTTTTTTTCTACCTTGGGAGTCTGATGCAAGAGCATTAGAGCTTCCAAGACATCAATTTTTTTGGAAATAAAGCTCCAAAATGGGTTTTAATATGGAAATTGAATTTTATTTCCTTATTGTAAGTAATTTTAATTTCTTAATTTCTTAGAGAACTATAGATAGAGATAAGATTTTTAAGAAGAAAATCTACCTTTTAAGGCATGAAAAATTTCAAAAACAAATCATGAGAGGTTGTGGGAGAAAAATATTGGTAGCAATTAGAAAGCTGTTAGGATAAGAAAACGTTTAGAAATCTTATAAACTATTGGGGTGCTTTTAGGATTTATAAAATCTATGGATAGGCAATATTTTTTCAATAAGCGAAAAGTGAGTCTACCTTGAAAAACATGAGTGGGTTGTGGATTGATTTATCAATCTAAGAAAATTTATTTTGTTTTTATATGTTATAATAAATATTGTAAGCCTAAGGGGAAAAAAAATGGCCAAATGAATGTATAATTAGGCCAAACATGTAAATATGAATTTGGTTTCAGAATGGATTTTTTACATGCTTATGGATTATGTAGTATCTTTGCATATATATTAATGAATGTATTTATGTGATTGTAATAGTTAACTAGTCAAATTTTTATAGAGTTCTTGGTATTCTTAAGATTGCAGGTTCGTGGAAGTGAACATAGCAGGGAAAGTTAAATTTTTTTGCATCACCATGGTTGAAGAAATGGTGGCCTTAGAAAAGAAGGAGGCTTGGGATCTAGTGGATTTGTTGGCTATAAGAAAACCCATTAATTGCAAATGGGTGTTTAAGAAGAAGTTGAATGCAAAAGGAAAAATGGAGAAACACAAAGCTCGGTTAGTAGCAAAAGGTTATTTGCAGTTGTAGAGAATTGACTTTGGTGATATTTTTTTTCTCTTGTTGCAAAGTTAGCTTCTATTAGATTTTTTTTTCAATTGCCGCTACTTTTGATTTTGAGGTAGAACATATGGATGTGAAGACAACATTCCTACATGGGGATATGGAAGAAAATATCTACATGAAGAAACCAAAATGATTTGTCATGAAGGGTAAGAAGGAGTTGGTATGCAGGCCAAAAAAGTTCTTGTATGTGTTGAAGCAATCACCACAGATGTGGTATCAATATTGATACATATATACTGGGAATTTGCTTCACAAGGAGTAAAACAAATCATTGTGTGTATTTTAAATTAATTCGTGATCATGTTTTTTATTTGGTCTTGTATGTGGATGATATGTTGCTGATTGGGAATGACCGAAAAATCATCTAGGAAGTGAAAACCTGGTTTTCCTCTAAACTTAACATGAGGTATCCTAGCATTGCAAATTTTATCTCAGACATGGAAATTAAAAGAGGCCATGAAAATAAGGAACTCTGTTTAAGTCAGAGAAAGTATGTTGAAACAATAATGCAGAGGTTAAATATGTAAGAGAGTAAACCAATAAAGCCCCCTATTCCTATAAGTGTAAAGTTATTTGCAGATTAGTGTCCTAAGGCACGAGAAGAGGAAGAGGACATGTCCCACATTCCATACGCTAGTGTGGTTGGGAGAGGAAGAGAAAAAGGTTAAATATGTAATAGAGTAAACCAATGAAGGTCCCTATTCCTATAAGTGTAAAGTTATTTATAGATCAGTGTCCCAAGGCACACAAAAGAGGAAGAGGACATATGCCACATTCCATATGCTAGTGTTGTTGGAAGTTTGATGTATACAATGGTCCTTAATAGGTTGAAGATTGCACATATAGTGGGAGAATTGAGCAAATATATGTCAAAACTGAGGAGGGAGCTTTGGACAAGAATGAAGAGGGTTTTCAGGGATTTGCGTGGAACTATTGGATATGGATTGTGCTACCAAGCAAGACTAGGATTGGATAGTGTATATTCCATTCATGACTTTGTTTATGGAGATTGGGCTAGAGATCTGGATTGTATTGTATCTACAAGTTGGTATGTGTTTAACCTATATGGAGAAGCAATTAATTGGACGATCACGAGACAATATGTAGTGGTAATTTCAACTACAAAAGTTTATGCATGGAAACCACTCATGCAAGCAAGTAAGAAGTTGGGTTATTGAGATTGTTCAAGTATGGGGTTGGTACAACACGATATAAGGATAGATTGTGACAACCAAAGTGCTATTTTCTTGGCAAGGAACCATGCTTATCATTCAAAGACAAAGCATATTAAGGTTTAGTAACCCTTTGTGAGGGATATGGTTGAAGACAATAATGTGTTATAGTTAAAGGTGGACACTTTGAAAAATGTTCTAGATGCATTAAGAAAATGTATGAGTATTGAAAATTTCTCTTGGTGTAGACGAACAATGGGAATCACTACCTTGAATTGTTGATTGTGTACTCCTGTGGCCCCCCGTATGTAATTAAAACAAAAAGATGGAGAATGTTGGGTATGTGTTATATTCTTTGCACGAATTATATGCACCATGAAAAATGGGGGGGATGCCATCCCCTCTTGCTCTGGAGGTATGCAAGGTGATGAGAGTCCCCTTGCATGGGGTTTGGGGCAACACCCATTTTTTGGGAAATTTTTTGTATTCGGTTTTTGACGCTTTTCGGCCCTCGGTTTTTCTAACAGTGGTTTTGTGGTGCATGATGGTTTTTCCAATGGTTTTGTAGTTTTGGTTAAGGAACTACAGTTGGATTGGCGGTTCATGTATATCACAAGGATATATATTATATTGTAATACTCTATAGAAATTATAATGAAAAAAGCTTGTTGGTTTTCCTGTGTTTGTGTTTTGAGGATAAAATCTCTGTGTAAATTTGTGTGTTTTCCATTGTATCTGTTCTGTTTTATTAAGAATTTGTTTGCAGTTATTAATTGTATAGGGTTAACAACCTACATTATTTTCCCAATGAATCTTAGAATGGTGATGGTTTTCAATATTTTTAGACATGGATTTATCATGGAGGCATTGACACTGATGTCAAAATGGATGAAATATGCATTCACTCTAAAAAGTCATATTCTTGAGACATATGAGCTTGGAATCCAGAAGTTAACTAATTTGTGTGCAACTTGGCTCTAGTTAGAGTTGGATGTCCATTAGAAGATTGAAGATATTTAATTTTTGAGAATTTATTAACTTTACATTAGATCCTTTTCTTTTGAAAAATGAGCAAACACACCTTGGCACTGTGCCCAACTTAAATTGTGGCTATAGATGCATGACATTAAGGAAAAGTCCAAAACTGAAGTTGATATTTTCCATAAAAACATAGCAAAGAAGAAAACAATAATAAGACACATGTCCTAAAAATTATCAACTTTAGATTTCATACTTTTAAATTATTTAAGAACCACAAAAATAAAGAAAAAATTATTGGTAAGAAATATTAAATAAATAAATGTTATGTGTTATTATTTAACTTGTCAATGACTTTCCATAATGTAAGAGTCAATTCAAAAATCTTTCAAAAAAATAATGTTACAATTTAATGAAAAAGATTATTTTACATGGAATCCAATTTTGTCATGATCATGATACGAAATATTTTCACCTTTTTATTAAATTTATTTTGTTTAATTTCATAGAAAATTCTATACACATTATAGTTAAATTATTAGTTGAGATTATTCAAACTTATAAGAACAAGAACATTATGAAAAGTACACATTGAAAACCCTACTAATTTTTCCACTGCTACCTATGAAAAAAATGACGATCAGTAGGGGAATGAAAAATATCTATTTGAGAAAGACATGATAGTTTGAAGTTAATATACTAACACGAAAATATGCCAATTTGCTTCTATCCATTTTTGTGCCTAGATAAGGGCAAAATCAATCTTGAAGGTGGTACCACTTTTTTGTGCCTAGATAAGGGCAAAATCAATCTTGAAGGTGGTACCACTTGGAGGCTTGTGGTACCAGTTAAGTGAATATAAATACTTAATTTACATGATAATTGTTTGACAAAATGCATTTCAAAAAATTCAAATTTTATTTATTTATTTTATTTTGTTTTCAACTATTCTTTTTAGTTTTAATAATTTTTTTAATCATTATTTTGTTTTATGTTTTGATTTATTTTTGATTTTATTAATTATTTTTTTTGATTTTATATATTTTGTTACGTGTTTTTGTTATTTTTTCTCATATATTACTTCTACATTTTTATTTTATTATTTATTATTTCTTGTTTTTTTATTTTATTTTATCATTTTGAATTTTTATTATTTTTTGATTTTTGGACTTCTTGGCTTTGTTTTTGTTTTCATTTTTTAAAACCAATTCTTTTATTAATCTCAATTTTATTTTTCTTTTCCCTTCTCTTATTTATATGCTCTTATTTTCTCCTCTTCTTTGAACATATTGTCCTGATTTGTGACTTGTGAATGAAATGAAAGATCGCACCTTTAGATTCAATTCCAAAATATCATTCTTTCTAAAAGTGTTAAAATATAAACTCCATAAAATGTTTTTGATAAATTCTTTCGGATTAATACACCATGAGTTTTTGGTCAACGTTTTGAACCATCTAATGTGGTTCATCATCAGGACAAAGGTGAAAAAACCAGTCACTCAAAATAAAGGTGAAAAAATCAGATAGTCAAAATGTTTAAATAGCAAGGATGCATCTATTCCAGAGTTAGCCGATAAGAAATAGCTGTTATGAATTAGCCATTAAAAAATTAATTGAGTAAATTAATTGTTATTTTATTATGTTTTATTTTAATTTATTAATATTTTTAAATTAAATAATATGAATTCAAAATTAATTAGATTAATTTAATTATAATACGAATTGAATATTTTGTAATAATATAATTAAAAAAAAAAGAAAAAAATAAATAAGTTTTAATATGGTTTATTATTAAAAATGACTAATATTTAACAATTATATTTAAATATTATTATGTAAAAATATTGGGTAATATTTATAAGGAGGTCAATTAGAGGATATAAATTGGCAATATAAAATAAAAATAATCAATTATTATTATTATTATTATTATTATTATTTTTTATGAAAAGCGAGCGGGGATGCAACTACTCTGGAACAGATGCGTCCTTGCTATTTAAACATTTTGACTGATTGATTTTTTCACCTTTGTCCTGATGATGAACCACATTAGATGGTTAGAAACGTCGACCAAAAACTCATGATGTGATTAATCCGAAAGAATTTATGAAAATCAGTATGGAT
The DNA here is from genome assembly GCA_000404065.3 of Pinus taeda. Lineage (NCBI taxonomy): Eukaryota > Viridiplantae > Streptophyta > Pinopsida > Pinales > Pinaceae > Pinus > Pinus taeda. The sequence continues at coordinate 177,270 of APFE031063461.1, forward strand.
CACAAAAGTCTAAAATCAAGTTCCATAAAATGTTTTTGATGATGATGATGGTTAACGTCCACTAGGCCAAACTTGGTCTATCGTACCTAAAGAAACAAATTATTCAATTTGATTTAAGATTTTATTCCTATGCTCAAAAAGCTTGGAGAGAAGCCTCCCGAGCTCACTATAATTTTGACATTGTAAAAGGCTAGGAAGATCATTATTGTGACCGAGATTATGAAATTGAGATCTAATGTGGTTGTACACAGGGCACTCTAAGAGGAAGTGGTTTTCATCCTTGATGTTCCTATTCTCACAAAGATGGCAGATGCTTTCCATCCATGGTGTTTTAGGAACTTCCCAACGACTTGTTTCACTATGGAGCTCACAGAGAGATACTTTTGATCTTCTAGGGTGGGGTTGATGACCTTCTTATAATAACTTAATTTTCTTTTAGTTGCTAAATATTTCTCACACCACATTTTTCTTTGAACTTAGAAGTAATAATATTTTTAATGTTTTGCAATGCATCATTCTCGTTGATCTCCCAATGGTTAACCAGGCCCTTGTGTCCTTATACCACCCCCACTTGAGCCTTAGGTGGTTTTGGCTGGAATTTAAAGCTAGCTTAGGAAGTCTATGGTCTCCTATGTTATTGAGTTTGTGCTTGTACACCATAAGCCTAGTCATAGCTAGGCTCTCGATAGGGGAAAGACCTACTTCTATAAGGAGAATAGGATAGGGTGTGTTGCTTTTAATTTTTAGGTTATACATTCTAAAACGATTCTAGATTTGCTCAATCTTTCTCCAGGATTCTCTAGAGATGCTGCAACCTCAGACCTCACATCCATATAAGATAACAGGAGTGACTAAAGTTTCAAAGAGGAACTTCTTTTTATCCCACATTACGAGGTTTTCCGTTTTACAATTATTTTTAGGACCAAAATAAGCTTTCCAACCCCCATTAATCCTTTTCTCAATGCTATAGTTCTAGTTGAGCTTGTGATGAATATCAATTCGTAGGTACTTGTAAGAATACACTTCCTCCAAGTTATTATTTTCATACATAAAATTAGCGTAAGTGTCCTTCTTGGATTTGATAATCATAGCTTTTATTTTGCCAGTGTTAATAGTCATACCCATGGTAGAGAAGAAATCTTTAAGAAGCCTAAGTTGCTTATCAAGATCAGATGGGCACCTTGAGATAAGAACAATATTGTTAGCATAGAGAAGAAGGATGATGACTATCCCAGCTAAGATCGTGCCAACACATCCTGCTTCCTCTAAATACCCTTCAATCCTGTTGATGTAAATGCCAAATAGGGTCGGGGAGAGGGGGAACCTTGTTTAACTCTGATATTACATTTAATATCTTTCGACCACCCCTCATTACTTTTCAGCTTGGCAATTACATTCTCACATAACCTTATAGCGACAACTCTCAACTTGAAAGGAACCTTTAGCTCTTCTAATCTATTCCAAAGATTGTTTCTAGGAACTCTATCGAAAGCTTTCTAAAGTCCACAATGCAACAAAAGGGATTAGATTTATCATTATGTCATCCCTCCACAATGATCTTAAGTGTAACGAGGTGGTCTGTTGTTGAGTGAGGCCTTCTAAAACCCGCTTGGCCTTTAGCCCGCTTACCTTCACTTTCAAGCCATATGCTCAACTTCTTTTCCAAAATAATACCATATAACTTGGCTAAGAGAGGGCTGATCATAATTGTCTGATAATTAGCGGGGTTATTTGTATCCCCACTTTTAAAAATAGGGATAATGAGGCTCTCAGTCCATGGTTTAGGGAACCCTTGCTTGACTTATTGATTGAAAAGCTTGTGAATGTGGGGGATGAGGACAGGATCTCCAATTTTTAAAATTTCTGCCTGGTAACCTTCAATGTCCTTAGCTTTCCCATTTGCCAGGGGATTAACCCAAAAATCAATGTCTTCTAATGAGAAAACTTCTTTCATTGTGAGTAGGATTTCAAAGTTATTCATGAAATTTGGAGATTCCTAAAGCTTTTTAAGATAGAAATTCCAATTGTGTAAAGCAATTTTAATATTATCTTTAGTTTTCCTATTCAGAATCTGCCTCCAAAATTTCTTAGGAGCTACCTTAGAGAGGTGTAAGAAATTCTCTTGTCTTTACGAATACACTACCTCTTTTTCCTTTTAGTTAGGGCTTTGTATATTTTTATCTTGCCCACTTTAAGAGATTCATCAACAACTTCCTTAATTGCTCTCCTTAAGTGGCTTGGCATTAGCAATGTTTGTCCACTATGCCGATATCAGCTGCCCTCAGATATACATGAAGATCAACACCAAAACTAAAAGACTGATCAGTGAATATACTTTTTAATTTGTGTATCATCTGGAAGTACTTTTAGTGGCTTTTGAATTTGTTTATTGAATAAAATTTGGGTTTAACGTTTTTTTAGATAATAGATTTTTTGTTTAAAAAAAATAAAAATATGGAAGACTAAATTTAAGAATGAAATTAGAGGTGATTCCAGCTGTATCTGGAGGCTGCCTAAACAACGCTCCTAAGTATGGAGGCTTCCTAAACATCACTGCTAAGTATTTATTGATAAAACAATAAATAAAAAAGATATAGATATTATAAGAGCCCATTTAGTTAACGAGACCAAATAAATTTCCTAAAATATCATTTAACTCCTAAATAAATAAATTATTAGAGTTATTTAACTAATCCTTTTCTTCAAGGATTTCAGTTTTCTGTGATCCATAATGTATTTTGGAATAATCACATCTTAGTTTTTGAGCCAATGTTTTGAATCATCTATTGTGGTTCATCCTAAGGACAATGATGGAAAACAAGATTTGTCATTAGGTATAAATACCACAAATGCTTCAGTTTACAAAAAATAGGCTTTGGAAATTCTGTTAATAAATTAAGCTGCTATTTTATTCCCCTCCCTTTATGGAGGATGTATTTTTATGAACAAACAACAAAACTGTGATGTGGGTAACAGATCTAATATATCTTTCTTCTCACCAAGGCACCTAGAGTGTGCATTTGCAAAATGTAATTTTATCATTATCTTGATGAATGGAATTACACTTTTTTTCCTTGCTATAAATATATATATATATATATATATATATATATATATAACCATAATAAAATATTTCAATTTCTACTTAAGAATAAAAAACAATAAAAAATAAACAATTTAATTACTTTTTAATATGGATAATAAGAAGATTGGGCAAAATATTATTAATAATAATAAAATTCAATTTATTTAGTACTTATGAACATAACATATACCACAAACATCCAAAGAATAATATTATAATATTCATGATACATGCATGAAAATGTGTTGGCTCGATGAGCTTCTAATTATTAGGTGAAATATCCAAGTACACAATTGCAATGGTGATACACTAGCTCCAGTAGTGGAGCATTAAGTCATTTTTTTTTCTAAGGAATGGTATTCTCTCCTATGCCAAGCTGAAGAAGCCAAGGCTAGCTCTCCAAAGTATAAGCATCTAAAAATCCCTTTGCTTGAGTTATGAGGTTTCTTTTATAATAAGAAGAATTACCTTTCATATCCCTTTGGCTCTTGAAGGACTTCTAAATGGCTTTTGAACTTCTATTTGATTCGTTTGTCCATATGTGGTTTTTCATATTCCACATGTGACTCTTAGACTTCCATACATTACATTTTTCCTTTTACTTTTGATAATTACATCATTACATTCCATAAGTGGCGTGGCATGACACATGGAAACATATGCCATTGTGACGACACTCATACTGTGGAAGAATGTAACTAGTGTCAGTCTCTATAATTATGTTTGTTAAAAGAAAGTTTTTTATTTTTATTTTTCTTTTGACATATTATAGCATGGGTTTCATGCTTAGGTCATTGGTCGATAGGTCAAAGCATCCATTATAGGATTCTAGGTTTATGTTTTGAGTCATTCTCATTATCATTATATTCTACACCCTTCTTGGGATCATTATGTCAAAGAAAAAAAATTATTTCATGTATTTTAGAATGTAAACTCCTCCATCATTAGGTCACCCTCAAACACTTAAAGTCAGCCTCAAGCAGCTATCAAGTCTGCCTCCTTAAAGGGTCACATCCTCACACAATAAGAGTATATATATACAAGAACTATTCGACCTATTGAAGAGGTGAAGTAAGTGATCTATAATTGGGATGAAGAAAAGGTAGATAAAATGAGTCTAACTGAAGTCTTTTATCATCACAATGAATGAGTTATTATAGTGAAGGAAGGAGAGATCTATGGAGTCTATATTTTGCCTCAATTACAACGGGAATGATAAATATTGTAGGAACAAAAGGTGCATGATGGAATACTTAGACCAAGGACTACAGAAGAAGGAGAAGGGATGACTTGATTTTCTAGAGTGAGGAAGGTCTTTTGTCCGGTCGAAAGGGTCTTGGTTGTCTCAATTTAATCTGAATCCACTGGTGGAACAGTTTGGCTGGATCTTCCCCATCATAAGGGTTTTGCCCTGGTTGAGTGTTGACATATTGTGTTCTCTTGTTGTCTTTGAAGATTTGGAAATTATCTTGATGATGAAAAATGTAATAACAAAGGAGAAGAAGTAATTAATCACAAGAATTTTTAAAGTAAAAGAGAAATATAATTAATAAGAAGCCATGACTATGTTGCCCTATATTTATCAACATCGTATTAGAACTTGGTTCATTGGCATATGAGTAGTTAGAAGGTCACTATAATGATAGAAGGCTTCAAGAAAATGGAGAAAAATCAATTAACTAGGACCGAGATCCTAAAGGAAAGAAGAACAAATTTCTGGGCATATTTGTGAGCTAATACCATAGTGATTAGGACACGACCCTAAGCAAGGAGAGGAAAATGATTTAAAGATTTAATTAGGATCATTCTTAGAGACTGAGAGGCTATATTACTATCCTAGAAAATTGTTGAAATACTTGAAAGAAAAATCATAGTTTTATGCTCAAGTATAAAGGTCTAAAATCGTTATAAAAAAATATGAATATTGTATCATCTTAGAGGATCCAAAAAATTCAAAAAATCTGTACATGTTTGTGGATGAAAAGGAGCGTCTCATTGTGGATGAGAAGAAACTAAGAAAAGTTCACTTGATGATTAGTGAGAACCGATTTGTTTAGAAGTTTTATAAAGGTAAAAAATTGAAACTACAACCACCAACAATGTAAACTTTGAAATGGGAACTAATATTGTTACCCGTTTTGTAGAGATAGCAAAAAAGTGACCCAATTTTGAAAAGGGGTGATGCAGAACACACGTGTTTTTTTAGAGCATAGTTTTTGGCACTATAATTTTTTTTATGTACATTGCATTTTATTTTCTTGTTTTTATTTTTATTTATTTTTTATTTTTTTTGTAGTGT
>APFE031063461.1:183240-209522 GCA_000404065.3 Pinus taeda
ATGTTTTTTTAAAACTATATATAATGGCTCCCTCTTAATTATGACAACATCTCCATGGTCCATTTTTATGTGAGTCAACTTGTGCCCAGGGATGTAACCTGATTTAACAAGTCACCATTCTTTTTTTTTTCCACAGAAACGGTTATAGATTGTATTAATTGAATGGTCTAAATGCCATATTTCAGATTACAATGAGAGGGAGCCAAACCCAAATAGATTCGACCACCTAAAGTGCTGTGGGGCTTGTGTTCCGCTTCCGGCTCATTTTGGGTACAACTATGTAGTTGATTTCTGTGATTTTCCCAAGCTTATAAATACAAACAAACTGATTTAGTAGCAAGCAATAAAACATATCAGCTAACTGATTATGGAATTGGATCCCATGTTTCGTCCCCGTCTCTTATCGTTGCCCTGGCAGAGAGAAGAGCAGCTTTATTAGCTTCAAGATCTACTTCTTTGTTGTTGTCTCTCAAAATGTGGAAGTATTTCAGGTTTTGGAACAGTTTCCCCAAACTTTTGATTCTGGATATCAACCTTGCTAATCTTAAGTCCCAAGGGGAAGAGTTGGTCACCATGATTTTTATAATCACTTGAGAATCCCCAAAAATTTTTGCCTCCTTGATTTCCAAATTCAAGAGAAACTTGAGACCTTGGAAGAGGGGCAATGCCTCAGCTTGAATGCTGGAGTTGATCCCCAGACCCCAAGCAAAGCTGTGGGTCGATATGCCTTCAGTGTTTTTAATAGTTCCTCCCACCCCAACCTTGCTAGGATTTCCTTTTGCTGCCCCGTCAAAGAAGAGAGAGTGCACCTTTTGATTGGAGATCCAGTCTTGAAATCCTTCCTTATTTTTTCCCCTTATTTGCCATTCCTTGGGAGAGGAGATATTTCTGATGGCTTGATGAAATTGCAGATTTAAGGAGCCCACCCAAACAATATCTAACTGATTGAGATTTGAATCGTCTTTTTGATCTCCCAAGCATTCTTTTAACTAGAACTTTATCTTAGCTGCTACCACCTTGACATCATGCTGAGTGCTTCTAAAAATTTTGCTGTTTCGCTCTAGCTAGATCTGCCAGCAGCAAATTTTGGAGGAGAGAAGACCAAGCCACTTTAATCACTTTGTTTTTGGGGGGATGACCGAGATATCTGTTCTGCCAATTAGCGAAAAGATCAGTTACGGAGACGGGGAGAACGAAATTGGGGTTCTAATGATCCATCAACTCTCTCCAGACCTGCCCAACGAAGTTGCAGTTTAAGACGAGATGTGTGGCACATTCCACATTCTCTTTGCACAGGGAACACCTGGACGGGCCATGGAATCCATGCCTCTGCAGATTGTCATCAATAAGGATTTTCCTGTGGCATAGGAGCCAATAGAACATGTCGATTTTGGGCAGAGAGGAAATGCGCCATACTGCTTTCCACGGAGTCGGATCAGGAGGAACATTTGGTTTCATAGCAAGATTAACGTAGCCTTGGGCTACTATGTAACCTGCAATCAGTCCCAGCCATGCCTGTCTTTTATGCGAATATGCGAGGGGGCAATTCCATTCAGCATAGCACGGAGGTAGATGGAATCCTGTCGGAGATCCGGAGGTAAATCGTTTAAACTCTAGCCAGCCCAATGCGTCCCAGCACACGTGGATATATCCCACAACGTGGATCTTCCTGAAGCAATCAACCAGTCTCTCAGCGCCTTCACGGAGGGTCAATCACCAATCGGGTCACGATCCATGATGCGATCGGCCCAAATGTTAATTTTCTTCCCATTTCCAGGGATCCAGTAAGCCTTGGAGTGGATCAAAGGGGCTGCTTTGGAGCAGGGTCTAACAAATGGAGAGACGCCTTGGGGAAGAGGCCCATCCTGACGTCTAACCCTCTCGCCTTTGAAATATTTCCTCCATACGCTAGTTAGGCCCAGCCAGGCTTGGGCGCAATAATTTCCCAGAGAAGCTTGGCTCCCATGGCAATGTTCTGCAGGGATAGGTTCTTGAAATTTAGACCTCCCTCCATCTGAGGTTTGAGGACAGTCTCCAAATTAACAAGAGGGATTTTCCTCTCATTTTGTTTTCCTCCCTTCCAAAAGAAATTTTGAATGTGCTGGTCCATTTTTTGAAGAATGCCGATTGGAGCAAGGAGCACTGAGAACTGAAATAAGGGGAGACTGCAGAGAATGGCTTTGATGAGGACTAACTTGCCCGCAAAATTAAGCCAGTTGAATCCCTAAGCTTGGAGTTTATTCTTGAATTTTTCTAATTGAGGGGGCCAATCCATACTATAGGATCTCTTGAGAAAGATAGGGAGCCCAAGATACTTAAACGAGGTCCAAATTGAAGAGGCTGCGAATCCAAAGCATCTGGCTATGGAACTAAGGAAAATGGGCATAATGTTCCAATAGTAAATGTGGCACTTCCCCTTGTTGAGACTACTTCCCGACGCCATACAAAAATCATCAAGAGCTTCTTTGAATCTGTTGGCCAAGTGGATCGAAGCAGCCCCAAGCAGCAGAGTATCGTTTGCAAAAAGGGCATGGTTGATGCTTTGGACTCCCCTAGCAATGCAAATCCCTGAAATCTCCTGCTCTTGCATTTTTTTATTTAGATGGAAACTGAGAATGGAGGCTTGAAGAACAAACATAAGAGGAGACAAAGGACAACCTTGCCTTCCCATTAACTAGAGGAGCAATCCATGGCTCCGAGATGCAAGCCCGAATCCATTTTATAAAGTTCTCCCCAAATCCAAACTTTTGCAAAACATTCAAGAGAAATTTATGTCTAACACGATCAAAAGCATTTGCTAAGTCTAGTTTGATAGCCATACCTTTTTCCTTGCGCTGCTGGCTTGAAAGGATTGCCTCTTGTACTAAAATGAAGTTGTCCACTAGCTGTCTACCATGAATGAAGCCCCCTTGATTCTCTAGAATGATTTTAGGGAGAAGATATTTCAGCCTGTTAGCTATTACTTTGGTGATCAATTTGTAGCCAGTGTTGCAAAGAGAGATGGGACGAAATCTATTGAAGGAGTTGGTGCCTTTCTCCTTGGGGATGAGTGCAAGGAACGAAGAGTTTGTACTTCCTCCAATTTTTTGATAGGCTTGGGATTTTTGGACCATTTTATAGAGATCTTTTTCCACAATGTGCCAGCAGGTTTGAAGAAATCTGGTGGAGAATCCATCTAGACTTGGGGCTTTATCTGGGTCCATGGCAAAGAGAGAATTTTTGACCTCAGCCTTGGTGACTTTGGCTTCTAGCTGGTGATTCATCTCAACAGAGATGGAATGGGGAACCCAGTCCATAAGGCATGAGTTCTGAGTCGTATTCACCTCCTCGTTGTACAAATTTTTGAAATGGAGAAAGGCTGCTCGTTTGATGCTTGAAAAGTCTTTGTGATTGGTAGTTTCTTCTTTGATTTCAGCTATGGAGTTGAAACATTTTATGGCTTGAGCTTGCTGGTGGAAGAATGAAGAATTTCTGTCTCCTGCTTTGAGCCAAAGGCAACGAGATTTAATCCTCCATAATTCTTCTTCGGCCAGGCAGGCTTTATGAAATTGTTGTTGAAGTTGGGCCTCCTTATCAAGAATTTATCTAGACACATATGCCTCTTTCAAAAGAAAATGATGGGCATCTAGCTGACATTGAAGATGTTTCCTTTCAACTGCTGGATTAGGAAGGGTTTTGGCCCAACACTTTAGGGTAGATTTCACTCTTTTGAGTTTTTCTTCCCACTCATAGAATGGAGATCCGTTGACTGGCTGGGACCAACTTTCCTTGACTATCTGCAAAAAATTGGGTTGCTTGATCAAGAGAGTGCTAAACTTGAAGGGGATGGGGCCAAGCTCGGTATGAGCCCGGAGTTCAAGCTTGATAGGATTGTGATCAGAGATGCTGCAAGAAAGGATTTGCATACTAGCGTCTAGTACAAGCAAAAGAAAGGAACTTTGAACAAAGAATCTATCCAGCCTTGCTACAATGTGTCCAGGGCCTACTCTTTTATTTAACCAAGTACACTTACCAGAAGCAGGCTTGATGTTTAACAGGTCCCAATCTTGCAGGAGATCCTCTGCCCATTCCCTTGCCGGATCTTGCAAAATGTAGCCTCCTCGCTTTTCTGAAGTGTGCAGCGTGAGATTTAGGTCTCCTGCAATAATGACATTATATAGATTACCCATATCTTCTTGGCTTCTTATTGAGTCCCAGCAGGCCTTTTTTTCTCCAGCATTGACTTGCACATAAACATTGAAGAGAGAAAAAGTTTCTTTAGTAAAAAGATGCTGCATTTTTAGCATCAGCCAGTGAGTATTTGAAATCTCAGACACTAGCGAAAACCTACTATCATTCCATAGAGTACCCAACCCTCCAGAGGCTCCTCGGGCTGAGATAACTATTTCTTTACTTTTATTCCAAAGTTTTTTGCTTGTTTGGAGGAAGTCTGAATCCTCCATCTTAGTCTCTTGGAGAAGGAATATGTTCGGGGCTTCTATTCTTATTAAGTTTCTTATGACCTCTTCTTTAATTTTTCTCCCCATACCCCTACAATTCCAGGAGATTATTTTCATTATTTAGCTTTGCTCTGTTGGGCTCCCTTGGAGCCTTGACGCTGGTTTCTTGCCATCTTCAGCTTTTTTGCTAACAACCTCTCTAGAGTAGGTTGACTGCCCTGTAACTTATCCTTGTACATTTCTTGCTTTCTTTTCTCCTGATCTGTTTTACGCCCTCTTGTAGATCTCCTTACAGAGGTTTGGGAATCGCCTATTTCTCCTTCCTCCTCTGAGTCTTCCAACTCTTGGTCCTCTTCCTCAACTTCGACAGGGGTTCCTTTTGAGCTTTTTGCAACACTTGCATCCCTGGAAGAGATAGGCAGATTACCTTTTTCTGGAGACACTGTTTTTGGTCCACGACCTCATGGGTTTCCTCTGGATGTGAGCTAAGAGGATTGAAGTTGTTTTCTGGAGTAGGCTTTGGCGGGATCTGCTAAGCAGAGGCCTGGTGAAGACCTTTGCCATTAGTGCCTCCCGACTTTTATGTCTTGAAAGAAGTTTTGGAACATTTGACTTGGTTCCAGCTGTCCTCCTTCCTCTGCACAACTTCGTTATTGGTCGGGCAGCCTCTGGCGAGGTGGCCATAAACATGAAATTTCCGGCATTTGAAGGGCAGCTGCTCATAGTCCAGTTTCTGCACATGTATCTAGCTTCCAACATTGATTTTGATGGCCTCTGGCAGCCCCACCTCTAGATCTACTTCTACGCAGATCCTGGCACAATCATATTGATCCTTATTATTTGCTAGATTTATAAATTTCCCCAGGGCATTTCCAATGTGCATCAAAGAATCCCAATTCCAGCAATGAGCTGGGAGATTTGGAAGCCTAACCCACACCAGGACTGCTTTGGGTACATCTACTGCTATATCAAAGTCCGAAGTCCATTTATTCAGGTACAAACCCTGAGGGCCCATGAAGTAGGGTCCGTTTCGGAAGATCATATCTTTTTCATCCTTCGAAGTGAATTCGAAGAGGAAGAATCCTCTCCCCAGAAAGTAAGAGGTAACACTTTCTTTGATGAATGACGTTGAGTTTCTGTTGACCCAGCCCTCAATGGTTTTGGGGGATGGCCATAGCCCATTGAACTAGACGATGAGAGCTCGCTCGGTCAAAGACAATGCAACCTGGATCGAGGTTTCAGGAGGAAGGGAGATCTTTGGAATATCATCCAATTTTTTAACAAATTTCGCAGCTTCAAAATTCTTCTTCTTTGGGAGCCCTGCCAAAAGCTAGTTAAAGGCCTCAGCAGACGAGATCGGTGGTGGAGGAGGTGGAAGAGGCACTTGGGGAGTGCCCAACACCTCCATGGGCGCAAGCCCTAGAGCGCGAATCTGTCAGTAATCACAAAAGGGAAGCGTAACTTTGAGGCAGCAACGCGATTCCAAGTTAATTACTTTTACCAGTCACCATTCTTAATATATATACCTACAATAATTATTTACAAGCATATCCAAAATATATGAGTATAATAGTGTAACTATTATATAAGCTTTCCATTACCTTTTGGGGATTGAATTTCAAGGGATTTTGAATATGTTATGAAACCAACTCACAAAAAGATAGAAAAGATAGATCAACGCCTAAGAATTCAACCTCTTCAAGGGGGAAACCTCCTTTACATTACACAAATGAACAATGCTTGGATGATACAAATGACAATACCTACTTTCTATATATAGGAGTCTACGGGGTCATAATATAATCAGAGCTAACATAACAATAACAATCTAAGGGCACACTAATAACAGTAGTGGCCTTTTATGGGGCACAATAATAACAATATGGTGACTACATGGGCACAAAAATATAATAAGGGGGTTGTACTAATAAAAATAAGGGGTTACACTAGTAGTATAGGGACCTAACATGCCCCTCTCCTTCAAAAGGTGTTGTGCTCAATGCTTGAGTACTTCCTGATGCTTATGTATAAAATTTGCGAGTAAGTTCTTCCACTTGATGAGATACTCTAAAATTGATCAATTTCGTAGCTGTTGGGTTCTTGTTTATGTAACTACTCCAAGTTCCAATATGATTTTTCCTTCCTCATCAAGTTATGGCAATATTGTTTGAACTGGGACCTTTTGCAACTTTTGAATGAGTGGCAACACTTCTTCATCCTTCTTCCATTCATCGCTTGCTTTGTTTATCCAATTTGGTTCGATAATAAAAATAACAAAAAACAATGCTTCCACATCCTCATCCCTTCTTGAGAGTGCATCTATAACAACATTTGGCTTCCCGTTTTTGTAGATGATTTCAAAATAATAACCCAACATATTTGTGACCCATTTTTTCTTTTCTTCAAAACATAATCTTTTTTCTAAAAAATGTTTCAGACTATCATGATCCAGTTTTACCTTGAAGTGTCTTCCTATTAGGTAAGGTCTCCATTTCTTAAGTGCATGTAGTATTGCCAACATTTCCTTCTCATCAATATCTTGCTTGAGATGTAGCCATAAAAATACCCAATCGCCTACATCAAAACTTCTTTCACTATGATGTTGATTTGCCTCTTGTTTCATTCGATTCTGCACCAAATTGGCATTATCCTTTAAAAGTTGGAGAACTTATTGTTGATGCTTGATTTGATCTTTCACTACTTGAACCTTTTTCTTCTTTATATGTCCTTCTATATTGAGAGTTTGAGTGGTAATTTCTTCCAATGCACTACAAGATATGGTCAGATTCATTTCTTGATGCTCGATGTGATCTTTCACTTCTTGAATACTTTTCTTCTTGATATGTCCTTCTATCTTGATAGTTTGAGGAGTGGTAATTCCTGCCAATGCATTACAAGATATGCTAGGATTCATTTCTTCTTTCTTGATGTGATCTTTCACTTCTTGAACATTTTTCTTCCTGATATGTCCTTCTATCTTGAGAGTTTTAGGAGTGGTAATTGTTTCCAATTCTTTACAAGATATGGTCAGATTCATTTCTTCTTTCTATAGGGTTGGTTCTTGGTGTATATCCTCTTATTTTTATGTTTCTTGATCCTTTTCTTCCTCCTCTTCATAATCTATGTAAAATAATTTCTTCTCAACACACTTATGACCTTTAGTGCATTTTATATCACAATTTTAACAAAGCCCTTTTTCTCTTTTCTATTCCAATTGTTGTGGTGTAACCCTTATAGGTTGTGGAAGGCTAGGAGAAACAACACATCCATCTTTATAGTTGTGAGGGGTAGACTTCCTTGTTGCCATAATTTTGATTTCCACTTTGTAACAAAGTCGTTTTGCTTTTTTTTCTTCCAATTGTTGTGGTGTCGCTCTAAAGAAGGTGTTGCTCTTTGTATCCTCATAAAGTGCTATAATTTCCTCCGTGAAAATTGACCACACAACAAGTGGTTTACAAGAACGAAGCCCTTTATACCATAAAAAATGATCTTTTTCTAAATATGAAGATGCAATACATACCTTTTGTAATAGTGGTACACCATGTAGATCAAAATATTTCTCCATCTGTAGTATCCAATTTACTGGATCCTTGCCATCAAACTTCCCCATCTCAATTTTTCTTGATTTTAGAAGCTTGATCTTGAAACGATTGTAACTCTATACTTTAGTATCTTTAATTTCTGAAATTGCGATCTTCAATAGCTCTCTCTGTCCTTTTTCCAATGCCTCTAGTCTAATTGAAATTGGATTCTCCAAAAAAAAGTTATGCCCAATCTCCCAAGATGACTTGATTATATACCTTTTCAGAAGAGCGAAATTGTATGAAGTGCCACATGTCATAGTTTTGACCTTTGGTTCTGAAAATATACACAGACAACTACAGTCCGTCCTCTTTTTGTAACTTCTTACGAAATTTCCATCTGATGCTCAGAGAGACAGATATGATGATTTTCCCAAGGTGATCTGTTTGGAATGTAAATCGGGGGTCTGCAAAAGCCCTAACTTCCTCAAACTATATCTCCAAAACTATAGTGATAAAGGATCTGAAATTTGGACCCAAGGTTCAACGAGATTTTGTCTCAAATGGGTTTTCTGTTTAGCTTATGAAACTTTGCAAAAAAAGAATTATAGCGCAAATTCCACGATGACCTGTTTGGAGCAGCGAAAACCCTAGAATTCAAAGCTCTAATACCAAATGTTATGAAACCAGCTCATAAAAATATAGAAAAGATACATCAACTCCTTAGATTCTACACAAAAACTACACTGCTCAGGATCCATGTATTATTTGAACTTCGATCCACGTCAACAAATTTGATTTTGTCCCATCAAAATCATCTACAGGTGTCGCGTTTAATTTCTGAAGTTCAAACCTGGAATAAGAGTTGAATCTACTATAGAAGCTTGGGTCTGTTCATATTTCACACCTATTTGATGAGCCAAAGTATATTCAACAACCCACCTAGACCGCAGATTATTCAACAATCCACCGAAGATACCACTGAAGATATATACATCACCGCAACCACAGATTATAATGGTTTCAGGCTGCTGAGTTCAGAAAATATATATGTAATGATGCTATCTGCGAGCCTCAGAATGAAATATATGATTAGGGTTAGAAGATATATGTACCATGTTGAGTTCAAAAGATATAGACCATCGTTTTAAATTTTGTGTACTTGGAGTTGGATAAAGATAGATTCATAGACTCTAAATTTATCGTTATGTAGATAGTAGATATCCACTCAAACTTAGTGTTATCTATAAGTAGAAAATTGTTAAAATATTAGTAAAAAATGTAACAAATCTATATAATATATTTTAAATCAAAATTAGAGTCATGTTGTGTGAAAATGTTAGGTTTTTTTTTCCCAAACATTTTCCATAATGCTTTCAACATTTTCACTATAAATTCTGAAAATCATGAAGAAATCTAAGATTGATAAATAAAAAAATATTAATATTTAAAACAAAAATAAAAAGTGTAATTTTGACCATTTCCATTCTTATTATTCAATTTATATCTGGCTTTCTAATTGTGTAGCTATGTACTTTATAGAGTTATTCAATAATATTAAATAATATTCCAATATAATCACTAAATTAAAAAACAAAATAAATATCAACAATCAACTCCACACGATATACATTTTATTTATTTATTTTAGAAGGCTTTTAAAACCAGTGTTAAATGTAATAACATCACATTTATAAAAAAAAATTGGTAAAACATCTATCTACGTCGACGTTGAGTTAACCATCTTGACCTATGTGACATAGTAAGATTTACGATATATTAACACATGTTCCCCTTTGGAAAGCAAAAATTCGATGTGAGTATTTGAATAAGCTATAGGGTTCTATGCATATTTTGAATAGACCACAATATTGGAGTGAGTGAGTGCGAGACTCGTTGTTTTAATAAAGCGAAAATGGAGCAACCCCGCATACAGATTCAAACTGAAATCAGATCAGAGTGGATAAACAAAGTCTTAGCATGTGGTACATGTTTGAAATACATAACAACTTCCGGCGAGTGTGAGTGTACATGAATTGCTTATTCCAGGCAGAGAAGACAAAAACACGATGGAGTTTTATCGCAAATGCTTGCTTTGCCTGGTTAAACATTTCATAAGAATCGAGGTTCCAAACCATTCTTCTTTGGATGAAAATATTGATTTCAGAAACGAAACTACTGGTGGAAGGGAGACTTTCTATCATGCAGCAAATGGGTTGAAAGTGGAATACGTCCTATGAGATTCAGAGGAGGGTGATTCGCAGGAAACTCAAGATGATGAACGAAGTATTTCCTCGAACCTAGACCCTATTGATCCAAATTCTGTTTCTGGACTAGGAACTTCAGTCAATCCACAAAATCCAAATCATAGTTCCCAGAATATGGAACAAAGCCTGCTTAGTAATCTAGGTGAAGGGAACATGGAGGAAGATGAAAGATTAAATTACCTTCAAATCTGTTTAACAACTATAATGTTTATGTTTGGAAAAAGCGCTGTGATACTGGATATATTGGGGCAACATCTTGATTGGCAACAAATTCTCCAACATGTGGAGTCCGATACAGTAGAATTAAGATGGCGGTTTTACAGAATTGATGGGATTTTTGATGAATATGACCTCATTGATTATAGTGAAATTTCCGTAGAGAATGACTATGGGATTTTTGATCGATTTGAGCACATTGATTTCAGTGAAATTCACGTAGAGGACAACGACTATGTGTTGGGCTCGAGTGCAGATGAATTTGGGGACATGATTATCTTTGATGGACATGACGATACTGAGTATGGCTTTGCGTTGAATGCAGATGAATTTGGCGATGGACATGACGATATTGTGTTTGAGTTTCCTCCTCCTGTGTCGAAATCTGAAATTGAAGGTTTGCCTATGCACGTAATCTCTGTTGACAGTGCAGATGCGGATGCATGTTGCTGCATCTGTACAAACCCGATAGCTGTTGGTGATGAAGCCAAAACACTGCCATGCAATCATTTTTATCACAATGAATGCATCATTAAATGGCTTGGCATTAGCAATGTTTGTCCACAATGCCGATATCAGTTGCCCTCAGATATACATGAAGATCAACGCCAAAACTGAAAGACTGTGTTGGACACCTAATCCTCAATGGGTTAGTGTGGAAGTCGAATGGAGAAAAGAAGTCCAAGAGACCTTGGGATGTGAAACCCAATGGTCACAACATGTGCTATAAATGTAAATCATTTGTTAATAAAAATCATTCTCTCATGTTTTATCATTCATATTCCTTTGCTGTCCATGTGTATTTAATATGGTATCAGAGTGGGCGAATTCTGGCCCTGCTCATATTTGAGTCACTGTTTACTTGTGGCCTTTTGTTGTGTTTCTCTCACCAGACCTATGCATTGACCATTAATGTTATGTGGGTCGTGAACTATCGGTGCAGTGATATTACTAGTTGATTAATTCATGCGCTAGTGTTGAATTCATTGTATATATTTGTGCTGGCATATGTATAATTTTTGGTGTGTTGAATGAATACCACAATGTGGTGTATGGAAAGAATTAAAATAGTGTAAGGTAGATGCATTTGTCCATACTTAAATATGCAGTGTATGCCTTAGACACTGGAATGTGGTTATAAATATGACCTCTGCTATGTGTTGAAGGCCGTGCAAAAAAGTTGAGAGTTAAAAGTCCTGGCGCGTTGGCTCTGCCATCCCTAACATTCCTGATTTCTGAAATCTGCAGGTCTCTATTTTTGGTCTCTGGCTGTCCCGTTTTTCCATAAAACATTTGCTGTTCATAAATGTTTGCTCTTTGTCTACCAGAAGGCGATTGTTTGTTGTCCAACTGTTAAACGTTTTCTCTCTGAACATAAATTGAATTAGAGCCTGGGCGCCCAAAGTTTGTCAGTGCTACCCATCCTCACCGAATTAAAAGTTGTCAGATCTGCAACTTATATTTCATATGACTTCTGTATTTTCCATTATGAACGCTAAGCTAATTCGGCAACCTGAATTGTCTTAATCATGATCGAAGCCTGAATTTTCTTAATTATATATGCTCGAATTGTGCATAACAATTCCCCTAAAACCTGCCATCACTCAGACCTGTCACTCTATCATTGTTTAACCCTAACGCTCCACTGCTAGTGACTGAAACTCTAACGCTCCATATGCTGCTCTCTTTGTTTGTAGTACACCACATACGCTACCATATGAAATTTGTTTGAGCATTTCCATAAGCTTCATACGCTCTCTCCCATCCACGTTGTATACAAGATCAAGATTAACTAGAGCAGAAGCTATCTTTTTAAGTCTTGCACCGAACGTGTTCAGGTCGGTTCCACAAGCGTGAAGACGAACATCTGAAGGAGGATTTAAAGGAGGTCCATTTCACTGTTCTGGACCTACATTTCCTTCGCCACTTGGTTTGAACGCTGGAGTTCATTTGCTATGAGATTCGAATGAGTGACTAGTCCTCTAGTTATCACAGTCGTCTGCATTAAATAAATGTGTTTTATAGTATTTGGTTACCGTAATAAAAAAATTGCATTTTCTCAAAGACTCGCAAAGAATTTCATCATGTCCTATAACCATTAGTTGGTGATGAGTTTTCGAATGGTTATTATTATTATCAGTTGCTCGGGTTTCCATGTGGAAAACAAGTTTTCTGTTCCCTAAAGACCCATAGAATCTACATCCAGAATGAGATGGTGAGTTCATCATTCATTATCCATGGTGGCGCAGTCGTCTGCAATAAATAAATGTGTTTTATCCGGTGAAATTCTTCTTGAGGGTCCTCAAGTCCAGCCTTCGTGGGTGTTCTGCTACTGAAGACATTAAACTGCCACAATCATTTCCAGATTTGATGTTGGGCATGTACACCTGCAATTGTCGAGTTCTGGGCTTGCAAGGCTCAATCACCATGACCGTATAGAGGTTGTGGGTCATTTTCTGCTTGTTGGGCGTAATATTTGTCTACAAGGAAGTCGATATTAGTGATATATGGACCACATTTCTTGTCTTGCTGAGCGTGGGTCATTTATGATATTCCAACCCAACAACAACGTTTGAATGTGAAATAATACATGAGGATTATCTGTCCTTTGGGATCGTAGAAATTGTAATGTTTCGCCGATTGAAGGCCATCCAAAAGTTTCAATGCCCCTTCGTCTATCCTATCTGCATGCCACCTGTCTGGAAGGAATGTAATCTGAAATGACAAAGATCCAACCCCGCTACAACTATCATTGAAGAGCGCTTGAGATGTGAGTAGGTATTCGATGAAGTTGAGTAATTTTTCGTACCCAAATAACCCTCCGTGCGAGACAACGTGCATCCGTATCTGTTTAAGATCGAGACCCAAGAATCATTTGTTATAGTTTACTCGTTCTGCAATATAATCTATTGTTTATACATTTGATTGGAGATCTTGGTCCAAATCTCCTTTCGTCAACATAGGTATCATTTTCCCACTTTTTCATCCAATGGTAGACTGTTTCAGTGTGCTTGATAAATGTTGGGTTTTCTAATATAAAGTATGACACAAGAGTTGCTTCTTTAAAAAAAAAGAAGAAAAAAAGATCTATATATATACTTGTTACAGTGCCTAACAAAATGAAGCCGACCTTGGTTGAGGCCAACTCTACTATCATTTAAGCAGTAGTAAAAAATTGACTCATTACAGTGACAGTATAGAGAAGAATATTGTATGGAAGTTGGTCAAATCAAATGCTCTTAAAACTAACAAGGTATGTTTTTGTTTTCAAAGATTTAATTCCCTTCTCCTTCAAGAAGACAAGAGGATTGAGGACATATTGCTGAAGGTTTTGTGTATTGATGCCATGAAAAGGTGAGGGTTTCTCAAGAATAGACACGCCACATATATATTGATGATGCCTAGTTATAGTAATTAAGGAATAATCAGGTTGTATTGGTACAATAAGCAAGGTTTCGCAGTTATAACTCTATAGCTGGAACAATCACTTCACCTTTGATACAATGTTTTAGCATTCAAGTGCAGTGATCAAATACTCATATATTGTACTGATCATTATCAAATACACAATTTTAGTGATATCATCATAGCATCAAATTTAAGGTCTTCAACAGTAACGTAGTTTCATCTTCTTATTTTTATATGGATTGTAATTGGTGCTTGTTGGTGGCACACTGATCATTTGCTACAAATATATAAATGATATTGCTAGTGGGTATTACTTTTCTACATTGAGTAGTAGTTGTGATCAGTTTTTAAGGTGTAAATCTGACATTGAAGAAAAATGGCCAGAATCAATGAAGTATTAGAGTTCCTCAAAACTCTGATGTTGTCTACTATTCATGATACATTAAAAGTTAGCAAATTTTCTCTCACAGACATTCAGGTTTGTCTACAAAATGCACAAGAGAAAATTGATTTTTTGCAGCTCGAAACTCAGCTACAGCAAGAAGAACTAAAACAAAGGAGTCACTCAGAACATGTTTCTATTCAAGACATTGAGACTGCAACCCATCAGAAGCAAGTCAATAATGTTACAGTTGGTTCAGATTTAGTACCCAATAAAGAAGCAATTGTACATGCAAATGAGGAAACTCGGTCTGCACTTCCCAAGCCCATCATCAGACCTTGGGATCAACTTGTCCAAAACAAGCACAAAACAGGTCTTGGATATGAGAAGGACTTGTCCTTTCATATTCCAGACTACTCAAAGCCCATTTAGTTTTAGAGTGTTGGACTCATTCATGACAGTTCACCTGCTCCTCATGACAATTCACCTCTAGCTGTTCCACACTCTTCCCCTCTTTCACAACAACAACAACAACAACAACAACAACAACAGAATGCGAAATTCCAACACTGTGACCGAGTTGGCCATTTGAAAGATCACTGTTTTGATCTTCATCCATGTAAGCACTGTCATAAAACCAGTCATTCTTCACATAGATGCTTTAGAAATAAATGTCCCGCAAGAACAAAGATTCACCTTGGATGGATCGCTTCTTGGCAATGGGCATCAACAACCAAGAAGATATTCCAAACACATGTCATAACTTGTTCCAGAGTATTGAACAGTCTTGCAGTTGAGCTTTCTCCATCATCTCACCTTGTATTTGGCAAGGGGAAATGATGGTCATCTACAAGATTCAAAGTCACATCAAGCGAGCCTGAGCCACAACCTGCCACACCAGTTTCAAAGTTGTAGCCAGAAACAAAGATGCCCTTGAACATGCCTTCAGTTGGTAATTTGGGACACTTCCTCTAACAGAAGACTTCAACTTTTTGCTAGTTTCAGAAGAATTCCAGGAACAAAATTGAGAACACTTCCTCTAGCAGAAGACTCTAGCTTCTTGCCAATTTTGGAAGAGTTCCAAGAATTGCATTAAGCATTCCTGAGTTGTTGGTCATCCTTAAACCATCACAGGCTGAGACTTCCCTTTTCAGGTTGAAGTTATCCCTTTTATGTGAGGTGCGACCTCCCTTTCATGGTTGAAGGTTTCCCTCTTCAAAACAATAGGAGCACTTCCTCTAGCAAAAGACTTCAGCTTCTTGCCAATTTTGGAAGAGTTCTGGGAACTGCACTAAGCATTCCAGTGTTGGTGATCATCCTTAATCCACCGTCCTTTATACCAGCATTTCAGAGAGCACATTCAGCCTAGTACTGCCATGCATTTTTGTACATTTTGTATTACAACTCTCTTCTTGGACTCATACATAACCCTTCGGATTAAGGGGGGGAATGTTGGACACCTAATCCTCAATGGGTTAGTGTGGAAGCCGAATGGACAAAAGAAGTCCAAGAGACCTTGGGATGTGAAACCCAACGGTCACAACATGTACTATAAATGTAAATCATTTGTTAATAAAAATCGCTCTCTCATGTTTTATCATTCATATTCCTTTGCTGTCTATGTGTGTTTAACAGACTGATAAATGAATATACTTTTTAACTTGTGTATCATCCAGAAGTACTTTTAGTGGCTTCTGAATTTGTTTATTGAATAAAATTTGGGTTCAACTTTTTTTAGATAATAGATTTTTTGTTTTAAAAAAATTAAAAATATGGAAGAATAAATTTAAGAATGAAATTAGAGGTGATTCCAGCTGTATCTGCAGTCTGCCTAAACAACGCTGCTAAGTATGGAGGCTGCCTAAACATGACTGCTAAATATTTATTGATAAACAATAAATAAAAAAGATACAGATATTATAAGAGCCTATTTAGTTAAGGAGATCAAATAAATTTCCTAAAATATCATCTAACTCCTAAATAAGTAAATTATTAGAGTTATTTAACTAATCCTTTTTTCAAGGATTTCAGTTTTCTGTGATCCATAATGTATTTTGGAATAATCACATCTTAGTTTTTGAGCCAATTTTTTGAATCATCTATTGTGGTTCATCCTCAGGACAAGGATGGAAAACAAGATTTGTCATTAGGTATAAATAGCACAGATGCCTCAGTTTACAAAAAGTAGACTTTGGAAATTTTGTTAATAAATTAAGCTGCTATTTTATTCCCCTCCCTTTATGAAGGATGCATTTTTATGAACAAAAAAGAAAACTTTGAGGTGGGCCACAGATCTAATATATCATTCTTCTCACCAAGGCACCTAGAGTGTGCATTTGCAAAATGTAATTTTATCATTATCTTAATGAATGGAATTACACTTTTTTTCCTTGCTAAAAAATATATATATGTAAACTATAATAAATATTTCAATTTCAATACTTAAGAATAAAAAAAACAATAAAAATAAACAATTTAATTACTTTTTAATATGAATAATAAGAAGATTGTGCAAAATATTAATAATAATAATAAAATTCATTTTATTTAGTACTTATGAACATAACATATACCACAAACATCCAAAGAATAACATTATAATATTCATGATACATGCATGAAAGTGTGTTGGCTCAATGAGCTTGTAATTATTAGGTGAAATATCCAAGTACACAATTGCAATGGTTATACACTAGCTCCTGTAGTGGAGCATTAAGTCACTTTTTTCTTCTAAGGAATGGTATTCTCTCGTATGCCAAGTTGAAGAAGCCAAGGCTAGCTCTCCAAAGTATAAGCATCCAAAAATCGCTTTGCTTGAGTTATGAGGTTTCTTTTGTAATAAGAGGAATTGCCTTTCATATCCCTATGGCTCTTGAACTTCCCTCATGATTCTTGGACTTCTAAATGACATTTGAACTTCTATTTGATTCGTTTGTTCATATGTGATTTTTCATATTCCACATGTGACTCTTAGGCTTCCATACATTACATTTTTCCTTTTCCTTTTGATAATTACATCATTACATTCCATAAGTGATGTGACATGACACATGAAAACATATGACATTGTGATGACACTCGTACTGTGGAAGAATGTAACTAGTGTCGGTCTCTATAATTGTGTTTGTTAAAAGAAATTTTTTTATTCTTTATTTTTATTGACATATTAAAGCATGGGTTCATGCTTGGGTCATTGGTCGATAGATCAAAGTATCCATTGTCGGATTCTAGGTTTATGTTTTGAGTCATTGTCATTATCATTATATTCTATGCCCTTCTTGGAATCATTATGTCAAAGAAAAAAATTTATTTCATGTATTTTATAATGTAAACTCCTCCATCATCAAGTCACCCTCAAACACTTAAAGTCAGCCTCAAGCAGCTATCAAGTCCGCCTGCTTAAAGGGTCACATCCTCACACAATAAGAGTATATATATACAAGAACTATTCGACCTATTGAAGAGGTGAAGTAAGTGATCTATAATTGGGATGAAGAAAAGGTAGATAAAATGAGTGTAACTAAAGCCTTTTATCATCACAATGAATGAGTTATTATAGTGAAGGAAGGAGAGATCTATGGAGCCTATATTTTGCCTCAAATACAACGAGAATGATAAATATTGTAGGAACAAAAGGTGCATGATGGAATACTTAGACCAAGGACTACAGAAGAAGGAGAAGGGATGACTTGATGTTATAGAGTGAGGAAGGTCTTTTGTCCGGTCGAAAGGGTCTTGGTTGTCTCAATTTAATCTGAATCTATTGGTGGAACAATTTGGCTGGATATTCCCCTTCATAAGGGTTTTGCCTTGGTTGAGTGTTGACATATTGTGTTCTCTTGTTGTCTTTGAAGATTTGGAAATCGTCTTGATGATGAAAAATGTAATAACAAAGAAGAAGAAGTAATTAATCACAAGAATTTTTCAAGTAAAAGAGAAATATAATTAATAAGAAGCCATAACTATGTTGCCCTATATTTCTCAACATGGTATCAGAACTTGGTTCATTGGCATATGTGTAGTTAGAAGGCCACTATAATGATAGAAGGCTCCAAGAAAAAGGAGAAAAATCAATTAACTAGAACCAAGCTCCTAAAGGAAAGAAGAACAAATTTCTGGGCATATTTGTGAGCTAATACCATAGTGACTAGGCCATGACCCTGAGCAAGGAGAGGAAAATGATTTAAAGAGTTAATTAGGATCATTCTTAGAGACTGAGAGGCTAGATTACTATCCTAGAAAAAGTTGAAATACTTGAAAGAAAAATCACAGTTTTATGCTCAAGTATAAAGGTCTGAAATCGCTATAAAAAAATATGAATATTGTATCATCTCAGAGGATCCAAAAAATTTCAAAAATTTTGTACATGTTTGTGGATGAAAAGGAGCATCTCATTGCGGACGAGAAGAACTGAAAAAAAGTTCACTTGATGATTAGTGAGAACCGATTTGTTTAGAAGTTTTATAAAGGTAAAAAATTGAAACTACAACCACCAACAACGTAAACTTTGAAACGAGAACTGATACTGTTACCCGTTTTGTAGTGATAGCGAAAAAATGACTTGATTTTGAAAAGGGGTGATGCAGAACACACGTGTTTTTTTAGAGCATAGTTTTTGGCACTATAATTTTTTTTATGTACTTTGCGTTTTAGAATGGTAGTGATTTTGATGTTGATTTAAAAAAGTGGTAATTCTACACCATGCCCTTTTTTAAAAGGTTTTTTTTTCAATGTATGAAATGTAAATAATTATTTTGTAAATTTAATAATTTTGGAAGTGGTCTTCTTCTTCATTTTTTTTTTAGTACTGAGGTTTTTATTTTTTTGCATATTTAAAGAAGAAGGTCGATATTTTGCATTTTCGATATTCTACATATTTATACATCGTTAATTAAATTTTCAATCCACATGAAATAATTGTCTCTAAAAAACATATATAAAAAAAATATAAAAAATAAAAATAAAAAAAAATGGTTAAAAAAAATTATTTCATAAACCATAAAAGAATTTGGAAAAAGAAAATGGTTTGGAACCCCGATTCTTATGAAATGTTTAACTAGGCAAAGCAAGCATTTGCGATAAAACTCCATCGTGTTGACATAATGATCCCATGAGTTTTATCGCAAATGCTTCTTTGTCTGGTTAAACATTTCATAAGAATCAGGGTTCCAAACCATTCTTCTTTGGATGAAAATATTGATTTCAGAAACGAAACTACTGGTGGAAGGGAGACTTTCTATCATGTAGCAAATGGGTTGAAAGTGGAATACATCCTATGGGATTCAGATGAGGGTGATTCACAAGAAACGCAAGATAAAGAACATAGTATTTCCTCGAACCCGGACCCTGCTGATCCAAATTCCATTTTTGAACTAGGAATTTCAGTCAATCAAGAAAATCCAAAATCATAGTTCTCAGAATATGGAACAAAGCCTGATTAGTAATCCAAGTGAAGGGAACATGGAGGAAGATGAAATGTTAAATTACCTTCAACTCCGTTTAACAGCTGTAAAGTTTATGTCTGGAAAAAGTGCTATGATATTGGATATATTGGGGCAACGTCTTGATTGGCAACAAATTATCGAACAT
Organism: Pinus taeda; assembly: GCA_000404065.3. Lineage (NCBI taxonomy): Eukaryota > Viridiplantae > Streptophyta > Pinopsida > Pinales > Pinaceae > Pinus > Pinus taeda. The sequence goes on from APFE031063461.1 coordinate 203,063, forward strand.
GTGGAGTCTGATACAGTAGAATTAAGATGGTGGTTTTACAGAATTGATGGGATTTTTGATGAATATGACCACACTGATTATAGTGAAATTTCGGTAGAGAATGACTATGGGATTTTTGATCGATTTGAGCACATTGATTTCAGTGAAATTCATGTAGAGGATGACGTCTATGTGTTGGGCTCGAGTGCAGATGAATTTGGGGACATGATTTGCTTTAATGGACGTGATGATATTGAGCATGGATTTGCGTTGAATGCAGATGAATTTGGCGATTGACATGACGATATTGTGTCTGAGTTTCGTCAGAGAGAGAGCAAAGCTAAACACAGAACTCAACAACAAACTGAGAACTCACAACTTGTTTTCATTAATCGATTAGACTGGTATGTATACAGGTTTGAGAAACTTCTGGATATCAATTTAGGCGGTGGCTTTCTGAAGAAGCTAGCCCCTTTGTCAACATATCCGCTGACTTCTAGAAACTGCATTTAACTCTGGTGGTTGGATTTATCAATGTTTTCTAGCACTCCCCCTTAAATCCAACCATATAAAAAAATATATTATATCATAATAGACTAGACACTATACTCTTAATCATGACAACCTAAACTTTAACTTGCCTGCTGGCCTAAGTCTCAGCTAGGCTTACAACAAAACATTTCATTTTTGCCTTCTTATTAAAGGGTCCATGCTTGTTCCTTTTCCTTTGCTGGTGCCATTTCATTTTCACCTTTCTTGCCATAAGATAGTGATTGAGATTTTCCTTTCTTGATTGCAGGCTAACATTCTTTGTATTCAACATTGCTTCATGTTCTTGAGACTTATACTTGTCCTTAATGCTTGCAATTTCTTCTTTTATTCCTTCTTCTTGGCTTTTAATATCTGCACACTTAAAAACAACGTTAGATTCATAAAAGTAACCATACTGATTCTTGTCATTGTGCTCTTTGAAAAGAGCTTTGCTTTCTTCATTTTCCTTTGCTGACATAGTTGGTTGATTCATGCCTTCAACCTCTTTCACCAATTCTGTTGCTGCAACCATGTTATCCTGCATTTGATTTGTGTATGGAGGTAGGCAACTCTTCTCACCAAACAACAACTCATCAATAATATGCTTTTCATGCATCATATTTAATCACTCATCATGGGATACATAATTGTCATCAAATTTGAATTCATAAATCTCTGCATCACAGAGAGTTTCCTTAATATCACATACTACGCTATTGTCAGTTAAAGACATAATTTCACCCTTAATCCCAGCTATGATGCTTTCAACACAATCACCTTTAGCAACAACTCCTTCATCAACTTCAGCTTTCTCACTACCCTCCATACTGTATTTCATTTCAAGAATATCCCAAAATATTTTTGCATCACATATTTCACCAAATTCATACAAAATATTAGACAAAATATTTTCATCTAAAGCCGATATGATGAGAAACAATGCTATTGCATTTCTACACTTATCATCCAAATTCAGAGAAGTTTCTTGGACAAATTTCCATAAGTCCACTGAACCAGGCAATCCTTCCATTTTAATTGCCCAAAGCTTAAAATTTTTACCTGAGAAAATTGGCAGAACTGGCATTAATCGTTTCAGTATTGCATCAGTGTCTTCAAATTCTTCTATTTGATTTAGATCTTCATTAGGCTTAAATTTTGGAAACATTTCTAATTCTTCTGCAACTTCTACCATTTCATTCTTTTTCTTCAAATATTTCAATTTTCTCCGTGATTATTTGAGTCTCTTTTGCTGACCCATCACTCTAATCATAGAGTCAAATTCAAAAAATAATTTGCAGTTGAGGCCTTGCTACAAGCTCTTATGCTGGCAAAAAACTTGACACTGGCGGCTTCTCATACTTTCTTGGCCACAATGCACACTTTCGCATCGCAAGAGCTGAAGAATGCAGCTCATCTTGAACACTATCACTAGACAAACTGCATAAATAGAAGGCACAATAAATAACACAGACTTTAAATTTTTCCTTCCCTATTATATCTGCCATCAATTAAGGCAACCTTTGTGCCAACGCTCCAAGCAGGTACCCGCCTTGGGCACGTGCACTACACAAGAACTCAGCAGATTCCCGAATCTTAACATGCACAAGGAAGGCCGCCCCGTGAACAATGAACACAAATCCCTCACCTCGTCTCTTCAACACAAATTACGCCATGATAGCTCTAGCTCTGGACAAGTCGACAACTCCAGCTCTGGCCAAGTTGACAAGCAGATGCAATCCGTGGCCATGCGCAACCACCGAAAACAGTCCCGGATTCACACAAAGAAAACAAAATCTCTCACTCCTTCAATTCACAAAAAAGAAACAAATCAAGTCAAACACAGGTCTCCTCTTTTCACACTGTCAAAGACTTTCAAGCTCAATGCCTTCCTCTTGGCACACACCTTAGCACTCAACAAACATACAACTTCAACGCACAACGCCCTCTTCACAACACAACATCACAACTCTACAACACTGCAACTAAGTTGAAACCCTCAGCTCCACACATGCACAACTCCAACTCAGAGGCTCCAAAGCTAGCCTCACATGCTCTTAAATTTTTCTTGCTAGAACTCGCAGTTCCCACACAACTCAATTTTGGGCTCTCAAATTCGATAAGAGCAACGCTCAACAACTAAGCTTTCATACATAGGGAGCAACTTCTTCAAACAGAAGACTGAACCCTCAGCTTTTCACTCCACCGAGCCTCCTCACGCAGCACTCACACTCCTGCAACACTCAAACAACGACACTCCCAGCGGCACTTAGCAGCACCCTAGCGGATCAGGGCTCTCAGCATCTCCAGCAGCAACAAACAAAACACTCAGTTCCACAGCTTCGTAGGTGGCACAAACAGGTTCACTCTTCAACAGCAGATTCAGCCTCACGTAGACACCATGGGGCCTTCCTCACCTGCGCTCTCACCCAAGCTCAAACCTTGAGCTCGGATACCATGACGGAGAGAGTAGGAATGCAAACACAAAAACGTAGAACAGAAATTAAACTCCACAACACAACTTGCTTTCATTAATCGATTAGACTGGTATTTATACAGGTTTGAGAAACTTATGGATATCAATTTAGGCGGTGGCTTCTTGAAGAAGCTAGCCCCTTTGTCAACATATCCGCCGACTTCTAGAAACTACATTTAACTCTGGTGGTTGGATTTATCAATGTTTTCCAACAAGTTTCCTCGTCCTGCGTCGAAATCTGCAATTGAAGGTTTGCCTACGCACGTAATCTCTGTTGATAGTGCAGATGTGGATGCATGTTGCTGCACCTGCACAAACCCGATAGCTATTGGTGATGAAGCCAAAACACTGCCATGCAATCACTTTTATCACAGTGAATGCATCATTAAGTGGCTTGGCATTAGCAATGTTTGTCCTCTATGCTGATATCAGCTGGCCTCAGATATACATGAAGATCAACGCCAAAACTGAAAGACTGATCAGTGAATATACTTTTTAATTTGTGCATCATCCAGAAGTACTTTTAGTGGCTTCTAAACTTGTTTATTGAATAAAATTTGGGTTTAACGTTTTTTAGATAATAGATTTTTTATTTTAAAAAATAAAAAATATGGAAGAATTTAAGAATGAAATTAGAGGTGATTCCAGCTATATCTGGAGGCTGCCTAAACAACGCTGCTAAGTATGGACACTGCCTAGACATGACTGCTAAGTATTTGTTGATAAAAGAATAAATAAAAAAGATACAAATATTATAAGAGCCTATTTAGTTAAGGAGATCAAATAAATTTCCTAAAATATCATCTAACTCCTAAGTAAAGGGATTATTAGAGTTATTTAACTAATCTTTTTTCAAGGATTTCATTTTTTTGTGATCCATAATGAATTTTGGAATAATCACATCTTAGATTTTGAGCCAATGTTTTGAATCATCTATTGTGGTTCATCCTCAGGACAAGGATGGAAAACAAGATTTGTCATTAGGTATAAATAACGCAGATGCCTCAGTTTACAAAATGTAGACTTTGGAATGTTCCCCTCCTTTTATGAAGGATGTATTGTTATAAACAAACAATAAAACTTTGATGTGGGTCAAAGATCTAATATATCTTTCTTCTCACCAAGGCACCTAGAGTGTGCATTTGCAAAATGTAATTTTATCATTATCTCGATGAATGGAATTACACTTGTTTCCTTGCTAAAAAATATATATATATATGTAAACCATAATAAAATATTTCAATTTCAATACTTAAGAATAAAAAACAATAAAAAATAAACAATTTGATTACTTTTTAATATGAATAATAAGAAGATTGTGCAAAATATTATTAATAATAATAAAATTCAGTTTACTTAGTACTTATGAACATAACATATACCACAAACATCCAAACAATAATACTATAATATTCATGATAGATGCATGAAAATGTGTTGGCTCAATGAGCTTCTAATTATTAGGTGAAATATCCAAGTACACAATTGCAATGGTGATACACTAGCTCCAGTGGTGGAGCATTAAGTCACTTTTTTCTTCTAAGGAATGGTATTCTCTTGTATGCCAAGTTGAAGAAGCCAAGGCTAGCTCTCCAAAATATAATCATCCAAAAATCTCTTTGCTTGAGTTATGAGGTTTCTTTTATAATAAGAAGAATTACCTTTCATATCCCTATGGCTCTTGAACTTCCCTCATGACTCTTGGACTTCTAATGACTTTTGAACTTCTATTTGATTCGTTTGTCCATATGTGAATGTTCATATTCCACATGTGACTCTTAGACTTCCATACATTAGATTTTTCCTTTTCCTTTTGATAATTACATCATTACATTCCATAAGTGATGTGGCATGACACATGGAAACATATGACATTGTGATGACACTTGTACTGTGGAAGAATGTAACTAGTGACGGTCTCTATAATTGTGTTTGATAAAATAAAGTTTTTATTTTTATTTTTTTATTGACATATTAAAGCATGGGTTTCATGCTTGGGTCATTGGTTGATAGGTCAAAGCATCCATTGTAGGATTATAGGTTTATGTTTTGAGTCATTGTCATTATCATTATATTCTACACCCTTCTTGGGATCATTATGTCAAAGAAAAAAATTTATTTCATGTATTTTAGAATGTAAACTCCTCCATCATCGAGTCACCCTCAAACACTTAAAGTCAACCTCAAGCAACTATCAAGTCTACCTCCTTAAAGGGTCACATCCTCACACAATAAGAGTATATATATACAAGAACTATTTGACCTATTGAAGAGGTGAAGTAAGTGATCTATAATTGGGATGAAGAAAAGGTAGATAAAATGAGTCTAACTGAAGTCTTTTATTATCACAATAAATGAGTTATTATAGTGAAGGAAGGAGAGATCTATGGAGTCTATATTTTGCCTCAAATACAATGGGAATTATAAATATTGTAGGAACAAAAGATGCATGATGGAATACTTAGACCAAGGACTACAAAAGAAGGAGAAGGGATGACTTGTTGTTCTAGAGTGAGGAAGGTCTTTTGTCCAGTCGAAAGGGTCTTGGTTGTCTCAATTTAATCTGAATCTACTGGTGGAACAGTTTGGCTGGATCTTCCCCTTCATAAGGGTTTTGCCCTTTTTGAGTGCTGACATATTGTGTTCTCTTGTTGTCTTTGAAGATTTGGAAATTGTCTTGATGATGAAAAATGTAATAAAAAAGAAGAAGAAGTAATTAATCACAAGAATTTTTTAAGTAAAAGAGAAATATAATTAATAAGAAGCCATAACTATGTTGCCCTATATTTCTCAACATGGTATCAGGACTTGGTTCGTTGGCATATGAGTAGTTAGAAGGCAACTATAATGATAGAAGGCTTCAAGAAAAAGGAAAAAAATCGATTAACTAGGACCGAGCTCCTAAAGGAAAGAAGAACAAATTTCTGGGCATATTTGTGAGCTAATACCATAGTGACTAGGCCATGACCCTAAGCAAGGAGAGGAAAATGATTTAAAGAGTTAATTAGGATCATTCTTAGAGATTGAGAGGCTAGATTACCATCCTAGAAAAATTTGAAATACTTGAAAGAAAAATCACACTTTTATGCTCAAGTATAAAGGTATGAAATCGCTATAAAAAAATATGAATATTGTATCATCTCAGAGGATCCAAAAAAATTCAAAAATTTTGTACATGTTTGTGGATGAAAAGGAGCGTCTCATTGCGGACAGGAAGAAATGAAAAAAAGTTCACTTGATGATTAGTGAGAACCGATTTGTTTAGATGTTTTTTAAAGGTAAAAAATTAAAACTACAACCACCAACAATGTAAACTTTGAAACAGGCACTGATACTGTTACTTGTTTTGTAGTGATAGCGAAAAAATGACCTGATTTTGAAAAGGGGTGATGCAGAACACATGTATTTTTTTTAGAGCATAGTTTTTGGCACTATAAATTTTTTTATGTACATTGCGTTTTAGAATGGTAGTGATTT
>APFE031063463.1:0-11359 GCA_000404065.3 Pinus taeda
AATATATTCATATTTAAAAAAATGACAATTTCAAATTAAAAAATTAAATTAATCGTCATGATCAACTTCCGATAAGTTTGATATATTATTTGAGAAATGAGTTCAATAAACTTATGTTCCATAATGGCATATTCTTTTATGATAGCTGAAATTAAAGGGTCATTGGCTTTCTAGACCAAATACAATTTTTTATTTTCAGATAGTGGCAGAGAAACCTAAATACTTCTTACATTTAGTTTATTAATTTAATCAACCGTCTCAGAAGAACCATAAAGGTAAACTCATTTTATGTCTATGTAAAAACCGATGTCTTCTAAATCATAACATCAGCAAAGCATCTATTAATGCCACTAACGCAAGTTCGCTGTTTACATCATATTTAAAAAAATTACTCTTATTATTTTATTTTACATTATAAATATTCAGTAAACATATACTTAACTCATATTAATAGTTATGTCATCAAAAAAATTCCCAAACAAAATATAAGAGCTTACACTACAAGTGACGACAAACTAAATTTGATTTAATCCTAAATCTGAAAAATGACAATTCAAAACCAACAACCGACTAAATTTTATTTTATTATAGGATTAATTTATTAAGATTGTGCATTGCCAAACCTGCCTGGGAGCAAGTAATCTTCCTTGCAGACCACGCTTTTTACGAAGAAAATTAGTAGTGGGTCTTTTCACTATTTTTTTCCAGTAAGAAAAAAATACTGAGTTTTATATTAATAAAAATACAGGGTATATATCATTGATTAAAACAGTGTATGTAAGTGATAACCATATACATAAAGGTCTAGTATAAACCTTTATACTCTTATATGACCCCGCAAATATCTAAAATAGGGAAAGAAAAACAAAATACCTAGATCCATCCATAAAAAAAACATCTTGATCCACAAAACATATAGTGTGCCGAAGGACACGGATTGCCTACAGAAAAACATGAGGAAATTATAGTACTGCATCATCCAAGAAAAAGCTATCTGGGGAAAGGGAAAAGACCAACATCTAGTATGGAACCTCCAATCCAAAACTCGATATACATACCATCCAACAAAGCCAGTAAACCCATTTTAGACATCTTGTCTGCATTTTGATTGAAATCTCTTCCAATATGTTGTATACAAGCATGTCTAGTGGACCTCTAGAGGGTCATGATTTGTATGAGCCAGCCCTCAAGATGTGCTTGCCTGATATACATGCTACCTCGAACATGATTAATGATGGTCTGTGAATCCCCATATGTATGAATGGAGGGAATGCTCAGGAATGATGTGAACCATAGTAGCCCCCATAAAGCCATTGCCTCCACCTTCATATTAGTGCCACTGCCAGCGCCCCAACGAACCCAGTATTTTTGTTCCCTGTGTGGCACCATCAAAAAACCCAGTTGGATATGTTATCCCTGGGCCTGTCTTTGGGATAGTAGGTTGAATGGGTCTATTGGTGGTGTTCCAAACAGTAGAATACCAACCTAGAATACAGTAAATCACACATGGCCTGTCTCCCTTCGCACCCTCAAATATAATGCAATTCCGACATCTCCAGATTTCCCAAAAGAATGATAGGGGAATATATCACCACTAGGGGGGTTTTGACTCCACACAGTTAAATAGCCTGGGATTTTATCAAACGAAATTAAAAGGAAATTGAATCGACATTGGAAATTGGGGCATTTGAGAAATATATGTACATTATCTTCTGCCTCCTTCCAGCAAAAAACACATATACTAGGCCCCTACCAATTTCTCTTTTGAAGATTATCTCAAGTCAAATCTTGTTTTTCCAAACAAGCCAAAGAAATAAGATGATTTTGATAGGCAACTTAGTTTTGCAGAACTTGTAAAACCAACATACCTCGAATATATTATGGTCAACATAGCTAATGGATTTGTAGCAGTCTTCCACCAAAACATTACCACTCTTCATCTTCCTAATCCATTTGATCTAATCCCCCTCCTCCCCCCTACAAATACCAATAAACCTCATATCACATATGGTATGATCCCATTCCAATGCCTCTAACCCCCGAGGCCCATCTCCCTCAGCCCCTTCCAGATAGGGACATTTGCATTCCAGTGACTGATGGCTTGGTTCTAGGAAAAATATCTCGTTCCATTGATGCAATATAGGAGCCTGTCCAAGATGTGGAAATCCGGTCTCATACCCATAATATGATCCAGGCAAATCAAAATCTTGTGCTCGTTACCAAAAATCCAGCAAATGCGCCTCAAGAAACGGTGTCATATTTTGTTCAGACTAAGCCATATGGTAGACCCCGTATGAACACCAATGAGCTTCCTGCACATCCAGAATGTAAAGTCTTTTCCTTTTAGACATTTATTCCTTATGATGTCTACCCAAATCCCAATCTCAAATATGCCTCGCCACAAGGTTTTTAATAGCAAGGCCCATCCAAAACGCCTTAGGTCCAATATCCCCCAACCAGCCATGAATTTAGGTATAGTAATTGAGGCCATGGTAATCAAATGATATTTGTGTTCAGAAGCCGAGCCCAACCAAATGAAGTTAGCCATAATTCTATTAAGCTTCGAGATGATAGTACTAGGAATACAATAGAGATGTTCCCAATAAACCACGAGTAGTGTAATGATTCACTGAGTGAGGGTAAGTCGCCAACCCAGAGAAAGACATTTCTACTCCCACCCTAAGATCTTATTTTAAAAACGATCCACCAGCCACATCCAATCATTAATCCTGTAGTTATTTTTCTTGATATGAAAACCTAGATATTTCATACCACCCTCCATGCTATCAACCTCCACCCCGAATAAACCCTTCAGATATGATATATTCTCCTCATCACCCATGCCATATAAAATAATGGAATTTTGATGATTCATAAAAAGTCTCGAAGCATTTCCAACCTGAAAAAAAATTGATAAAGTTCCAACCAAGAAAATCTAGAAATCATGCCCATAATGAGAACATCATCTACAAAAAAATTGTGTGACATCTAAATGTTACAACCCAATGCGAGAGCCCGAAATTCGCCTGCCAGCACGTCCTATTAAATATGCAGGCTAGGTCCATTAATAACCAAGATAAAAAGTAGCGAAGATAGGAAGCACTCCTGTCTCACACCACGACCTGCCCAAAAAAACCTAAGCGGATATCCTTTGATGGTCAAAACATATCTAACATTTGAGACACATGTCATGATCCATTCAACGTTTATGTGTTGTAGGCCTTTTTTATGTAAAAATAACCATGGATAGCCCCAGTCTAGGCAATCATATGCCTTCTGCAAGTCCACCTTCATGACTGCTGCATTCAACTTTTTTGTGTGAATAGTATGAAAACACTCTTATATAGTAGCCACTACATCATGTATATGGTTATCCTGCAAAAAACCAAATTGCTTGGGGGATATGAATTTGGATAGAATATGCTTGATCCTGTGAGTAATAATCTTGGGTATTAACTTATATATGAGATTGCACAGAGAGATGGGTTGGTAATCCTTGAAGGATCTAGTGAGCCTCCTCTCGGGGATGAGTGATATGTAAGTTGAATGGATATGTGGGTGGACAAAACCCTGAAGGTGGGATTATTCCACCATCGCCAGGAGGTCCTCATGTAAATTATTAAAGAAAACAATAAATAGCTCAACTGTCCATCCGTCTAGTCTCGGGCATTTGTCCCTATTGAAATATTTGAGCAATTCCAATATTTATTCCTTCGTAGCACTATTAAATAGTTCATCATTTGAGTCACCATCAAACAAGTGGGGTATAAACCAACTCCCCCAATCTGGTCCTCAACATAGGCGGCCTCCCTATGCCTGTATTCATCTTCAAAATGATTGGCTACCTCCCTGCCCCTGCATGCCTCTTAAAAATGATTTGTTTCCTCCCTGCGCTTGTGTGCGTCTTCAAAATGATTGGTGCCTCCCTTTGAATGTCTTGTATTGTGCGAATCAGATTCCTATCTGAGTCCTTCACATCCTAGATAGTGTTAATCCTCCTTTTGTGGTTGCCATATTTGTGGAAAAATTTTGTATTCCGATCCTCCTCCTAAATCCAAAGTGCCCTCCTCTTTAATTGCCACGTTAAGTCCTGGATAAGTAGGATAGATTGTCTTTTTCTTTCCAGTGATCTGATGGATGTACAGAATACTTCAGAAGGGTTGCCCAATTGAAGTTGCAGGCTCAATATATCTAATTCATCTCAGATCTCCTTAAGATCCTTATTCAATTGGTTTTTCTTGTTACATTCCCATCTTTTAACCACCACCTTGAGGGCCTGTACTTTCTCCAACATAACCACCATGGGAGAAATCTCATGTGACTTGAAATGTGCCTAGAAGTCCTTTACAAGTATGACAAGATCTGAGTCCTCCAACCACACCTGATTGAATTTGAATGGAACCCCCATTCTTAGATCATGTCTATTCCATTTTAAGATAATGGATTTGTTTTCAGGGAGAAATGAGTTGATAATCCCTAAGTGGATAGAGCCCAATATCTCAATCAGATTTTCATGTCATACAAATATATCCAGTCCCTTGGCAATATGAATGTCCCCCATCCTGCCATTATCCCATGTGGGAGCAAGACGAGGAGGGAAAATATCCACCATATTAAAGTCAACAATGATATCTTTGAGTTGGTCTGCAATGGGATCTAATCGGATAGACACCAACATGCCACCCGCCGCCCCCCCCCCACATCAATCTCATCCAAACCTATAGTGAGGTTGAGATCCCATACCATTAAGAGGGAATTCAGTACCAAGATCCTCGAATCCACCAATTTCTTTGAGAAATAGGCCCTGTCTCAACAGGGTGCATATATATTGAGAATATGAATCCGCCCCGGGAGACCTCTGATTTTTCCGGATAAAAGAATGCCACCAAAACATGGGTAAGCCTTCAAGAAAACTCAGCTTGGGTTCCATAGTTCAGCTAGACCCCCGGAGAGACCAACAGAGTCTGTAGCCGCAATATGTCATTCAGGAAGCATCTTCCTAAAATATGAAACCACATGTTGAGCCGAGTGCATAGATTCTTGGAGTAGTATGATATAGGGGTTAGATGTGTGAAACATATCTTTGAGGGTAAGAAATTTATGCGCGGCCCCCAATCCACAGATATTCATAGAGAGGAAAAAATTCATGATGCCCTTAGAGAGGGCTCATTTCCTCTAAGGTCCCTTGGGTTGACAAGACGTAGCAATCTGAACATCAATGAGTTCATGCGGGTCAGATGGACTGAAAGGGAGGGTATGTGGATGGCCTCGAAAATGGTAGTTATCCCTACTATGAGTCCCACAGACCGTGACGTTCTTGGTCGAGGTAGGGCTAATGCAAGGCAACAAAGATTTGCAAGGCTTGTGGAGAGAGTGTGAAGGTCCAATGCATTTTTATTAAGTAAAAACTCATTGCCATTGTCAACCGAGTTTGTGGGAGAGGATGTGGGGGAGGTGGGAAATAGGGGGTGAGGGGCTATCACAGGGGAAGGATGGGAGCGAAGAGGGGGTGTGAGAGCAGGAATGTAGGTGATATGTCCTAGTGATATTGCATCATGTGTCGTCAATGGGGGAGGGGTCTATCTATTAATAGGAGTGTCTCTACAAGGTAGTAGAGTGACCATATCGAAGGGAATATAGGTTGAGTCATTAGTAGTAGGAGACCCAGTATCATTGGTCATCTAGGCAGGTGAGGGAGCCTCAATCGGGGAGGTATTATTTCAGTTATCAGGAGTATAATCAAAGGAGAGGTGTGAGAAAAAACAAGGGGGAGTATCCATGGCAATGCACTTCCAATCTGCCACCACCCCAATAGTTTGGTTGCCAGCAGAGATAATGTCCCTTCCTGTAACCAAAACTGATGATCCATGCAACAATATTCCATGGGAAAAATGACGTCCCATGAGTCTCTGCGGGAATTGTGCCATGAGGTGGCTAGTATGATGGCAAATGAGACATCAGAAAATGATTCCCTAGAAGTCCAAGAATTGGAGTAAATGAGTACCTTCTGACTGCAACTCAATGAGGTCTCAGAAACCTCCCATATACTCCTTCTCAATCGAGAACCATGCAATCCGCTTATCCCTAGCACCCAACCACTGAGGGTCAACGTAGACAAATTTTCCAATGGAATTTCCAATATCCATAAATACCCGTCGTGTCTAGAATTCAAGCTATAATCCAGGAAATTTGACCTAGATCAGTATGTTCTTGGATGTCTGCTTCAGCAAATTGAAACTGATATACCATGGGTGTAGAGCTAGAAATCCTCTTCCCTGAATCCATGGAAAACCCTTAATTCTTTCTAAATCTTCCTGGCTTAGGAAGTGAAAACTATACCACCCATTCATCAATATGACCACCGTGGGCATATGTCCCGAGAGGGTCTTCCACTTTGTTTTGACCCAGCAATGCATCTCATCCTCCTTTAACTCAGCGAATTGCCATCTACCCACAAGACTCCGTTTCTGAAGACTGTGAACATGATCAATCAATACGTCATGAATAAAACTCAGAAAAGGCATCAGGGTGGTGTTGAATCCCCAAAAATTGGGTCTACAACAAGGGGGATACCCACCCGGTCCTGACCTTGGTTAACAGCTCCTTTTCCATTTGGTATAGTGGGGTCGACTAGGGATATGGGACCAGTTTCCCAATATGTGTGTGTGTGTGTTGAGAATTGATATTTCCTTTCTACAAGTTCCTAAGTAAAGTGATTTATTCTAAATCTAATCTAATGACATGCAATTCTATTCTAATAAATAGAAATATCTAATTCTAAACTAACCCAAGATGTAATCTTTCCGTTATGCGATCTAAAATGATTTCAAATAAAAATTGGTAATAAAGATCATTCAACTGTTATGGGAAAAGAATTCAATGAAGATAAACGACTTCATATAAAAAGTTAGACGAAACAGTTGTGAAAAACATATCGCATAATGAGCTACTTATATATTAAGCATAAATAAATAGCTATCACCGTACAGAAGTGCCAAATGATAACTCAAGCATTCACGCATCAATACATAAACAACTGAACATGAATATTACTTTAACACAAAGGCAGAAATAGTTAAGAGATAAAAGTACCATTTATAACTAGTTCTACTCATGGGCTTCAAGAAATCATGATTTATCTCTTCTTAATCCAACATCCACTAAGAGTACAAAAGTGCAACATCAGTAGTAGATATTAAATGTAGATATCAATAAATCCTATTCCATTCATTCATCAAAACCTCCTCAAAGGGTGCAAAAGTGCATGTTCTAGGGAGACGTTTTTGACAAATTTCAGGACCCTTCTCTAAATGCATGAGAAGGGTTTAAATACTACTAAATAAATCTAAAAATAACCTATTCAAAAAATGTAGGATACGGTTTAAATGACCGTCCTCATTTCAGGCAAAAATAAAGCAAAATGAATACTAACACTGTCTCTAAAACTAAAACTAACAACTAACTATTTGTGTATATGTTCTTTGAAATCGCAAGCGTTCAACATTTTCTTGAGGAGAGTCGGTTGGCTAACTTCTGCCTTTAACTGTCCTGCAAAAATGGAATCTACAAGAGCTGGCGCCATCTTCTCGGCAGAATTGATGATACATTTTAGAGTCATGCACTGGCTGTGTGGTTTTACCAAATACGCCCAGTAAGAATCCCAATTCAACATAGTTAATCTTTTGATTGATTTTGCCCTTTCTTCAGCCTTTTGTCTCCAGCTTGTTTGTAGATGCTATACCTATTTACACATTACTTTGAAGATATCTCTAATAAATACCATTGGTTTTAGGATTCAAGTTTTGCTTTTTTTCCTTTAGCATTCTTTCCTATAAACTTTCGGACTTATAGGTGACTGAGCAATTATAGGTTTTCCTTTTCAAGGGGTTTTATCGAAAACTGTCTCCGTTTCTTGATCCGGGCTTCCTTGGTGTGATTTTTGCCTTTTTCACGTTTTTTTGTTAGAGGATATATTCTCAAAAACATTCGTCAGGGGAAAAATATAGCCAAAACAACACCAAAATAAACAGATATGGAAGCAAGGCCATACATTGTGGAACAACTGAATCATACCCCAGAGTTAAGCATAGATATATCAGAAACAGATAAGCACTACACTATATATGAAAGACAACCAATAATATGTAGATTCAATTGTTTTTTGTCCAAACCTGTTGATCTATTTCACTGGATCTTCACAAATTGGAGTACACATTGTGAAATACATCTATGTTCCAAGGAGTTTTTGATAGTGAACTTTCCTACAACATAGGCTAGAGACATGGTAATACAGGAAGGACCTTGGTTCTGGGGGTCCACAAGACTCTTCATCACACCATGGTTCCCAGAATTTGATGCAAATACAATGGTTGTCTCTAAGATGCCAGTTTGGGTTCACCTTCACAATCTCCCAATACACTTTTGGAGTCAACAAGTACTTGTAGGAATCGGTAATACTCTTGGGTGTTACATCAAAATGGACACCCAAAGACTAGAGGAAAGAATCTACACTTTTGCATGAATATGTGTGGAAGTAGACCTTAGCAAAGGCCTACCAGATCAAATTCAACTGAAGCATAGACAGAGATGCTGGATAGAGGTTTTAGATCATGGAAACATAGCATTCAGATGCAGAACCTGCCAACAAACAGGACACCTACAAACCACGTGTCCAACAGCCAAAAAAGACACTCGTAGGAAGAAGAAAGCAAGGAAACAAGCTAAGGGATGGCAATTTCGTCCACCACTCTCGAAGGACGAGGAGGAAGAAGAGGTGGAATGTGCCACTCCCAACGAGACCAATCAGATGCACAAAGAACCAGAAGTAGAAGACATAAATCCACAAGAACCCATAGACTTACAGTCAGCAAGGATACTAGAAACAATGGATACCAGCAGATCCTAGCGACAACACATTCAGACACATTAGATTCTGCTAAAGACAACCCCCAACCTGTAGCTAATACAATGCTAGCACTTATATCTCCAACAGAGACTCAGGGGGGGTGGAGAAAGGTTGAGAAGAAAAAAGGGCGAAAAGCTTGACTTTTCCCCCATCTATACTCTTTCCACTTGTTTCTTTTCATTTTTTATTTTTTTGGTTTCTGTGAAAACTGGATCAGTGTCTCAGCATATGCTTTTTAGCATCTACAAAATGTAATTTTATCTCATGAATAAAATTACGACTTTTTCCATGGGAAAAAAAACACGTTGTCATAGGGTATGAAAAAATATACCACATGTTGATGATAGACATATGGCAACAATAACATGATTAAAGAGTGTGTGTATGTCATTTTATATAATATGCTTAGATTGTGTCATTCTATTGAAATATTAATCTTTTATATAGCTTCATATAATTTATATGGGCTTTGGTGGCCAAATTTGATTATGGAAGAATCACGATGATCAATTGTGAACAGTTCTAAGGGAATGAAAAGCCTTGATGATAAATTTTTGATGTCCAAAATCAGTGTTATGTGCTTTTTGGGTTTATGGGTAGGTTGTATGAAGTGTTGTGTATATAACTAAATAGGTTCGAGGAAGAATTTTATGTGACTAGATTGATAAACATGTTGTCAGAGGGTATGAACAAATATATCACATGTTGATGATAGAAATATGGCAACAGTAACATGATTGAAGAGCATGTGGATCTAGTTTGAAATATTTTGAAAAGTGGTCCATGGAAAGTTAAGGAAGGAGGTGGTTGCCTCCACTAACGTTGGTGTCTCAATCTTGTTGAAGCCTACAAAAAGTCAAAGCTTACACATTGATAAGGTTGGTGCCTCCATCAATTTCTAGTCCACTGCAAGTAGGCGCTTGCACATTTTCGATGTAGGTGTCTCGATTAGGGTATAGACTATTGCAAGTAGTTGCTTGCACATCACAGGGGTGGGTGCCTCTAGCAAGTTGGTCCCTACAAATCTATGTAAATGAATTGAAGAAGGAGAAGAAAAATAATTTGTGGTTTTTCCCATAAAAATTTCCATGTAAAATCTTGTGTCCTCTTGTATTAATATGATGATAACTTCTTGATGCATGGTTTCATTTATTGTCATAATACAAACTATTATGATACATTGCTTCATAATTATTGATTAATAAAATATTTTGAAATAATAAGTTTTTCATTACATTGAGAATCTATCATTAATTATGTCAATTACATAATTTAATTACAATTTCAATAACACATTAAATAATATATCCCAAAAAAACATGGACGAACATAAAACCAAAACGAACAACATAAGGGATACAAGATTAACTACTTACTCAAAATGATGTTGGTGATTTAAATATTTACTAATATCAACGAGCTTTCGGTGTAATAGAAATACATTACACATAAATCTAATGTATCTGTAATTCTTACATCTCATACGTTTCTTAAGAAAATTCTCTCTTAAATTTTCTATATATTCAAAAACTTCTCCCAATTACCAAAACATATTTTTAATACCCAGTTCCATTTAAAAATCCTTCATTATAAATATGTATTGGATACCAATGATCGAGCACTAATAAACCTAGTCCTAAAAACCATTTTTCTAAAGCTAGATTATAAATCGTGGTATCATAATTCCTGTGACATGCTTCTTCGTGTGACTAACATATTTGTCGCGATAGGATCAAGGAGTTTGTGGATTCGGGGCTGCAATCAACAACTTGCATGTCTATTTGATGGAAATTACTACTCCATTACTAGCTCCGGTTGGTGGTCGCCTTTCATATATTGTCTCTGTATTGCTTTCACGTTGACATCTTCAACCACAAACATTGATTTAATCTTTTAAAGGGTATTCTTTGGGAAATTTAGGATTAGTCTTGCTTGCTGAGAATCCATTTCCATCCATCCCACTCGTCTTTCATTAGTTGAGAGTTGATGGTTTAAGAGATCTTCTACTTATCTCATTAGTATCCTCTCTTAACGTGACTATGACTTTATTTTATGCTTTAAAAAGTTTCTCTTGCTTCAATGCTACAAACACTTGTATATTAACTTAAAATTAACTAATAAGAACATCATAACACCCCTCATTAAATAAAGTTTATATTGGATATGGGAAAATTTTACCCAAAGGTTCATAATGGTCACATTATTTTATTTTTAAACAGATTAACTTCCCCCACATATATATATAATTAATTAATTAATTCTTTAATTCCTTTAACCTTTAATATAGATATAAAGATATGAGTTTAATAATACTTTAATATAGATATGAAGATCTATGTAATCATTCCTAAATGTGAATGTTATTAATTCAAAAAGCTATTATTTGAGAAATAATATAACTATGAAACCCAAGGAAATCATTTAATGAGAAAACACTCAAGAATTTCTAGTGAA
>APFE031063473.1:4505-20416 GCA_000404065.3 Pinus taeda
TTTTATTTGTTTACCATACCTCTCATTTATTTATATTTTTATTAATTTACCATACCATTCATAAATACAAGGTGACTTCTGGAGTAAATATAAAAAAATGTTTTATTTGTTTACCATACCTCTCACTTATTTATATCTTTATTAATTACCATACCTCTTTTACAAATATGGTATTTGGCCCATAGGATTCACTTAAATAAAACCTCTTTCTTGAGCCTTCATAAATAGAACGAGGGTTATGGACTAAATATAAAAAGAGGTTTTATTTATTTACCATGCATCTAGTTTATTTATATTTTTATTTATTTACCATACCTTTGAGTAAGTATAAAAAGACCTTTTATTTATTTACCATACCTCCACTTTACTTATATTTTTATTTGTTTACACCCTTGCATGTATATAAGGTGACTTATGGAGTAAATATAAAAAAAATGCTTTATTTATTTACCATACCTCTCATTTATTTATATTTTTATTAATTTACCATACCTCTTTTATAAATATGGTATTTGGGCCTTTGGCCCATAGGATTCACTTAAATAAAACCTATTCTTGAAAATGGGCGAATGGATTCACTTAAATAAAACCTATTCTTGAAAATGGGCGAATGGAAGGTTGTAACTCCTAATTTCAAGGGCTAAATTTACCTTTTTTACCCTCTCCCTTAAATAAGGTGGGCTATTTGAGGTGATTTGTAAAAATGTACTATGATACAAAATATTCGCCCACTAAAAATTTAAAACCCCTTAATTTCTCCAAAGGGCGAACATTCGCCCCTAAAATCACCCCTAATGTCCTCCCGCATCCCCCCCATGAGCTTTAGTGAGGATTCTATTTCGTTCAAAATCTAGCACATACCGTCACAATATCTCATCTGCACCCATCTTATACAAATGGCCTACAATCACTGAGAAATTTTTCGTGCACACGACTAGTTCCTTCTTCTACTGACTCATATACCCCTCTGGTGTCATTCCTGTAGTAAAAAATTGAATAATATTAGCAAAGTAGTTATCTGCTATGCGCATCACGAAGTGCTGCGCATCAGGCAACCCTTCCTCCAAATTAGTAGGCTCCTCTCCTATCTCAATCTGTGACAGATGTTTAGGTCCTACATTCAACCTACCAAGCTTCATAATCACCTCAAAGTCATACTCCTAGAATAGCAGCAACCATAGGCAAATCTTCGCCCCCCAAGACAAGCTTATTGACTAGGTATTTCAAGGCAGAATGATCTGTGTACATTTTTAAATTTCTACCCAACAAGTAGTTCCTGAACTTTTGAAGCGCGTACACCATAGCCAATCCTTCGGCTCTATCATTGAGTAGTTCTTCTCGGCCTTTGATAATTTCCTGCTCGTGAAGGCTATAGGGTGGTCCATCTCTCCTTCACCAGCCTGTGTTAGCACTTCTCCTAATGTAATGCATGAGGCATCGACATGTACATGAAATTCCTTTTTCCAATCTGGGAAGACCAAAATCAACACGGTGGCCATCTTCTCCTTCAATACGTCCAAATTGTTCTAACATTCTTCATCCCAATATAATGTAGCATCCTTCTTCAACAATTTCTCCATGGGTGCGATAATCTTAGCATAAGCCTTGATGAATATTCGATAATATCCTGTATGCCAAAGCGTTGTGCATAGTTGTTTGACACTTCTCAGGGCCTCCAAATTTACGATCACCACAATCTTGGCAGGGTCCACCATCAACCCTTGCTTGCATACCACATGACCTAGCAGGATCCCAAAGGGGACACAGAATATACACTTCTTCAAGTTCAGCACGATCTAGTACCCGTAGCACGTATCTAGCATGAGGTGTAGACTTGCTACATGGCGCTTCACTAAGCCAAACATCATTCAATCATCGAAATACACCTCCAAGAACTTATGGATGAAATCTTTAAACTTTTCTATAACGACGCAAGAGAATATTGTGGGTGCATTCTTGAGTCCAAACGGCATGACAGTATACTGAAAACAACCCCATTTAGTAGTGAAGGTTGTTTTTTTCATATCCTCTGGCGCGATCTTGATCTGATGGTACCCTGAAAATCCATCAATGAATGAGTAGGCCTCCTGTGCTCCAACATTATCCAATACCTCATCAGTAAATGATGTCAGAAAAGGATCATGGATGCAGGCATCATTAAGTTTCCTTAGATCTACGCAAATCCTTATTTCTCCCTTATGTTTCTTTTCTTGAACCACCATCGGGCTCACCCAATCAGATTCCTCCACAGGTTTGATAATTCCTACCTTAAGCATCTTATCCAACTCCAAGCAGACCTTTTCCTTGTACTTGGGATTAAGGTGATGTGGCCTCTGCTTAATAGGCTTCACGTCTTGTTTCAAAGTGATTTTCATCACACCCAAGTCACCTATGATGCCCTTCAGGTCTGGAAAATTGGTACCAAAAAGATCCTAGTACTCGCGGAGTAACTCAGTAACTTTATGCACTATGGCATCATCCCATTAGTCCCCGATCTTCACAAACTTTGGCTCTGCTTTAGTACCAATGTTTACTTGCTTGGTTTTCAATGGAGCATTGATGTTCGGGTTCTCTATCTGCGGACCTTCAACTTCCTGATGGCCTTCTGCCTCTAGAATATTGATACATCTTGGATCTTCATCCTCCCCCTCAGTGGTCACATTATAGCATTCCAGCACATGGCACATCTAGGTGCTCCAATCGGGCTGCACCAACTCCAAAGGATCCTGTGGAATTCTGAAGATCGTTGCCTTAACCACTTGTAGAGCTTCATCAATGCATTCGAACCCATCTTCAATATTGAAGGTCATTACGAATCTCTCCCTTAATTTATCCACTCCCTGGTGCCATGGTGAAGCTCCGTTTCTAGGTACCAATTCATAGAGATTGTATCCAAAGTATGACAGAATAAGTGCACCCACTCCAGCTATGACTCCATTCCATAAACTTTAGTTTATTTCACTAAATGATCATGTGGATAATTTCTCCCATCGTACTTCTTTGTCAGTTGAATTTTAGGATGACCAAATCATAACCTCATCATCCTTCTGTAATCTCTCCATTCCTCAAAGTTATCCTTGTGCATACCCCACCATCATGCGGACGTAGCATGCAACACCAAATCCAGTGCTTGGAAGCGATGATCTTCAGGGACCTCTCATTCAAAGGCATCCAAAAACTTATCTATGTCAATTAAATCATCAATATAGGGTAAATTTCTTACCTTCGATGACACACAATGCAACGATTTAGTCATCATGTTGCAGCGCAGCGTGGATACTTTGTGTAGCCTATCCTGCCAATGCTCTAGTTCTTCATCTGAATCTGAGGTACAAGAACTTTCCCGATCCCATGCAATCTGTCCATTAGCTGTTGGATTAATACAGTCTTGATCTCGCATAGTTATTTTGTAAATCTGATCCAAGTCATCATCACTTTCTTCATAGTCACGGATCAGTTCAGTATAGCGCAGTCATTCTGCAAGGTCCAACAGTACGAAAACCCAAACTGATTTCATCTTGAACAACATTGTTCTTTTCTTCAAGTTGATGACTCCATTCATATCAGTGGCCCAGTCAATTCCAAGGAGCGTGGGGTATGGATTATTATCGTCAACAATTTCTATTAATTCAAAATTAGCCAGCGCACTCACACCTTCTATATCTATGGTGAATCCATGTAGTCATCCCATAGGGATGATTTTCTGCTGGTTCGCCATCCTCAACTGGATCGGAGACCACTACAGCGCCCCATTCTCTCCCATGTATGTTTAGGCAAAATGTCTGTGTCAGACCCCGGATCCAGAATAACCTAGTCCATCTCATAATCTCCTATCTGTGTGGTGACCCTCCTCTCACGCCTTGTTCTTGCCTTATGTTTGCTAATTTTTTGTACTACGCAGTGTCAATCCAGGGGCATTTTCTTTACCAGCAAACTTGTTTATCAACTCCTTCAAACCTTTCACAGCCTTACTATCACGCAGAATTTTCATGTCGATTTCCAGGAACGTGGTAAGTACAAAGGGGTCAACTTGTGTAGGTGCACTAGTTTCTGGTGCTTTGGTTTGACTTCCTGAAGTAGATGCCTCAGCGAAGCTTTTCTTAGCTTCCATAAATTTTTCCTTCACGAGCACTAGATCAAAACCAACTTCCTTCTCTAGGGCCTTGCGAACCCATCTGGCTTCTTCAGTTTGTTTTCCCTTATCATCCTCAGTTGTTACACCACTTCTCAACACGATATTCACATTCAGATCTTCCTCGCGGGGCTTGGCTCTCATCATTTGTAAGTTCTACGTATGTTGTTGAGGTTGTGCCTTATTCTCTTGAATCTTAACAATCATAACAGGGCATTCTTCTATATTGTGTTCAAATTGGCTGCAGTATTGGCAGGATGGGCATGTCTGATTCTAACACTCTCACGCATAGTGACCTAGCATCCCATAGTTATAGAAAATAACCTATCCACGACCTTGACCAGGTCCTCCTCCTCCTTAGCCTTGTCCTTGCCCCTGATATCCTCCATGTGCTTCCCTAGCACGCTAATCTGGAGATCAAGTTTCTACTTGCATTCAATAGGTAGGCATTCTTTCCATCATCAACTCATAACTATGACAATGGCACTCATTGCGGTGCACCAATTTGCAGAAATCACAGAAAAACTATTGTGGCATTTGAACGAACTTTTGCAACAAATGAAAATTATCTGTTACATGTTTTCCAGCCACTTAACAAATAGCACACCATAGTGTGGGCCCCGTACTCGATCCTGCTAGAGCTTCTTACCTCAGGGGAATCGGTCCCCCTCTTGTAATATAATTTGCGAAGACAGGGCAATGGTCTTTATCATGCCCCTAGCTCTTACACTTGAGGCACCAGACTTCCTCACACACCTTTGGCCTAGCCTTCTTCTCTTTTTTCAAGCTCTGCAATTCCAAGCAGAGGTTCTACAACTGCGAGTGAATCTACTAGACTCCCAAAGCCGCGTCTTGATTAGGTGTCTCGTGAAATATCATTTTGATTTCCAAGGCTTCCGCCTAAGTTCACATCTTCTGTTGTGACAAGGCAATCCTCAGGTGGGGTAGAAGCAAGGCTATAAACCATTGGCGGTGCTGACCATCTGTGAGATGCATATTAGCTTCGCAAATCACACATTTCAGCCCTTGATCTAACTCCCAAGGTGTCTCACTAGCCCTCACCATGATTTCCTTAAATCCAATGAATGGCTGCGAGTCAAACTTAGGCTTACTAAAATCCTTATTTAAAGAATCCTTAGTATTTGCTAGCGTTGCTAAAGGATGATCAGCACAGTACTTAATATACCATGTCAGCACGCGATCCTGCGAAGAAGCAACTAAGTGCACCTTCTTTATGTTGTCATTAGTGATCTGTTGCGCAGTCCACATAGCATTTGCAACAAACCATAATTGATATTGAACTGTATCGACAACTTTATTGAGTTCGACATGTTGAATGGTGGTGGTGTGGGTGAAGGTGTATGTTGTGGAGGTAGAGTGGATGGATGATGTATCTATGGAAAACTTTGTCTTATCAGCTAGACCACACTCTACTATGAGGCTGGTGTCGTCCCCCCATCTTTGCTCGAAGGAGGTCCAATTAATGGGATATATTTAGGGCCTTCTTTCTCTCAATTTCTGAAGATCCATCCACTTCACGTAGATCTAAACATCAAGGCAATGGCATAACCCATTTCTCACACAAGAGCATCTTAATCCAGGTATTCAAAGATCTCATATACTTACCTCACAGTCCTTTGAAGGAACGTCACTCTGCTTCGTTGCAGCTAACTGAGGTATCAACCGTGAACTTTGTAACAAATCCTCCTACAATTCGATCGATCCAATGGTCAACAACGTGCACGATCTTGTCTTCAAAAGCTTCCAACCTTCGTACTAGCTCTGGTGTCCACACCATTTGACCGTCAAGCCTCCACCTTCCTTGGTCAACTGCCAACTTAGCTATCCACTCATATAGTTCGAGTGGGAAGGTACAGAAGAAAATTTCATGTATTTCTGTGTTCAAATATCTTTCCAACCACTGCTTCTTTGATAGGCACGGATACCTGTTCTCTTGCACCGCAAATTCGTGAATCTTCCTATCCAGCCACTTCTTAATTTCTTTCTTGGTTGGATTCTGGTGATGCGACATCACACATCTATTTATGTAGATCCTGATCCCAAAAATGGAACCATTTGTTGGCTTAGTGGGTCTTGACCTAGGTTCAGAGTTAATTGACCAAAAAAAACCCTACACCGCTGGCCCTTTCCGCATCAACCCGCGTAGCGCAAGCTGAAGTCTCACCCAGAGTAGTATGAGTTTCTGCATCTAGAGATCAGTATGATGTCTTTTATTGCCCTAGATATGCCTTCACACAGACATATAAGCCCCTAAGGCTTGGTACTACAACTTCTCTTAAACGACCCTTATACCTTCACGGAGGTCTACGATAGGGTTTTGCGGACCCTTAATGGATAAAACATCCACTTACACACACCTTAAAGAAACCCTAGATCTGAGTTCGCACAGATCTACTTAAGTTTTCAATAAACACAACAAAATGTATTATAATCTTCGCATAAATACCTAACATGCATTTTGTATAGTTAGCAAGACTTATCCAATAGAGTCGCACATCAATACATCAATATTTCATAAACACATTTATTCTATCACTGCATATATCACAAACATAAATAACATAAGTAAACATATAAACACATGAATTTCTCCAATAGTCTTCTTTATTGATATTCAATATGATGTTACAGACTCTAAATTGTCTTGCGCACTCAGCTGCAGAGTTCCGCGTACTTAGCTGTAGACTCTACTTTAGGCCTCCATGCTCTCAACTATGGACTCTACTCTAGGCCTCTGTGCACTTAGCTGCAGAGCCTTTTCCCTTCTGCCTACCCACTGCTACTTGCCCTTTTCCTTAGACATAGACATAAGCATCCATCTTTATCTCCCTAATTCTACCTTAGACTCTCTAAGACACACTTATTTATAGTTTTTTACATATAATCCCATGGTCAACAGACCATGGGTGGATCTCAAAACTAACTCGACTTTACATAAACAAGGGGCTAAAACCCCTTTTGACTTCTCATTATCTACACGCTTCGCATCCACAAATTGCAGAGACTTTACATCTTTTCACCAACATTTACATCAAAAATTGGATTTTTAACCCTAAAACTGACCCAGGGGACCCCATCCCAACATGAATTCAGAGAAATAATTTAGAAGCAAGTTTAGGTACCAAAGATGAATATGGAAAGGTCTAGGTGGATTTGGAAAGGTATGTCCACCCTTGCAAATCAGAACAATTCCTGCAGCCATCCAACTACATACATCCAATGATCATTATTGCAGTAAAGTAAATAATTATGGAAAAGATGAGTTGAATTTTATTGAATTATACTCTAACCTACAAAAAAAATTCAATTATCAAACCAATGCTACTAAATCCTAAGTCGTAGAGATTAAAAATGCAAGAGAATTGCAATCTAGTACTTAACACTTTCCAAGAAATCATAAACAAATATTTTTGAGTTGCTATGATGGATCTTTCCAATCACTCCTCCCACAAGAGAGGTGATAGGTAAGCGTGCAATCACAAGATTTTACGATATAACATCTACTAAAACAAAAAAATAATTGCAATGCTCTAAAATAAGAACAATAAGGAAATACAAGAGAGGGACTAAATCCTATGGGTTGGGCCCAAACCCAAGGGTTTTAGTCCTCCATAATTAACTCAGATGTATACCAATAGCAAACTTCTCATTAACAAAAAATGATAGTCACATACATCATGAAAAATAAGAATGGAAATGTCAAGTATTTAGGATCTTAGTAGTTACTCCTAGGTGCAATAAAAATTTGAATCCTAATGAGCTTTTTAGCTAGTTTACTTATACAAAAATGATTGAGGGGCATCTTCCTTGAAAGGAGGAATTCACCCCTCCAAAATCTTTAGATTTGTGGATCTAGTTCCCTTTTTCCTTGTCATGCACTTGGATTTCCTTGGTTTCTAGTGAATTCGAGTTGTTGTAGAGGTTATGTGATCTTAAGCTGAGTTAGGGAGTTAATGAGGTGGTAAAGCTCTCTATATTCTCTCTAGGTGTCCCCATCAAGCCCCTGCATGATAAATATCTCCAAAAATGATTCTTTGACCTACATATTAATCACATTAGGCCATACATTATGACAAACACCTTTTAGTCTTCCTACTAAGCATATTATGGCTAAAAATGTGAATCAATGTGAGAAAAGGAGAGTTCTAACGTTTGGAGAATAGCACAATGAATTCCAAAAGATACCTATTAATGGGACCCATCAGGTATCAAAACAAAAGTGTTGATTTATTTTCCTATAGTATCAAGGTTGAAGAAAAAGTATAGGTATAATTTTGAACTTTTTTAATTCTATCATAACATGCACATTCATGCACTACCAACCTACTCATAAATTATCTTCTTTACTCATCCTAAGTATTGTAATGCATATATTATCATGAATTTTTTAGCTACATCTCTACACACATTGCACATAAAATGAGGTGGCATCATGAGAATGCGAGTGATGATGGAATAATGTTTCATCCAGTGGATAGCATGGCATGGAAAACTATAAATTCTAAATGGCCCAATTTTTCCAATGATAAAAAAGTGTCATTTAATGGGAAGGTTAGCCATTGCATTGCTCCTAAATTTGTAAAAACGCCAGATATTTTGGTAGAAACGGAAGGGAAAGAACAAAATTGGGGGAAGAGTGAAAGTTAAAAAAGAATGAAAAATATTAAGAAAGGCAAAAATTTGAACATTGTCGTGTGGAAGAAAAGGTCAATTTTATTCAATTTGCCATATTGGGCAGTTTGTACACACATTAACTCTAGTTCATTATTAAATATGTAATGCTTGAAGGCATTAAATATGTTTATATGTATTTTTTGAATTTATTGTTTAATTTTGCTGCCATATTATCACGGATTCATATTTGAAGCACTAATGAGATCAAGTGCAAAAGACAAAAATCCTAGATATCAAACGACAGCATATTATGTAGTGATCCAAGAAATAATCATGTTGGACTACCATTTCGTGAAGTATCCATTATTCAAATGTGATTGAGTAGATGTAGAAAATAAGAATGGAATGAAAGTTGTTGAAATAGGTTTCGCAATGGTAAATCTAAAGAAATTCTTAAGTAAGGACAAAGTGCAAGATGATCCATTTATTCTAGCATCACAAACAAAACAAGTATTATATGTACAAGATCATATAGAGAATGATTAGTATGTAGTTCTCACATGCCCTCCAATGTGATTAAGAAATAAGAACACATATGAATTGGAGTATAGCATATTTATCAAGTGTTGTAGAGTTTGAAGTGAAAAAATGAAAATATGATGAAGTTATAGATGATGGTGACATGGATTATGTTCAACAATATTTTGAAGGCACATGGTTGGCTGTTGATAGATAAGTATTATTCATTATTTGTTTATTCAGTGTTTTTTTTTAACTGGGATGAGTTGAATTTGTATTAAATATGTGTTTGGTCACAACATATACATGGAAAATTTTATGATGTGATCTCTGTTAAATTTCATACAACTCTATGTTGTTTCAATTACTTTAGACCAAATAAATTCTTCAATGAACAATGTTTCATCAATAATTAATATTTCCAATCATTAACAGTAATTGAGGATAGAACAGTAAATTCAATGACAAAGGAGACAATCAACACATCAATAAGAGAGACCATATTTTCAATCAATGACTAGGGAAAGACCCACTATGGGGAAAATCCTTTGTAATTATTCTTCTATTAGATTGTCATAAAATGTTCAGAAGGGAGTACAATGAGATAATACAAAATCATCCAACAAAAATTAACCCAAAAATATTCAGAAATATGGTCCCAACATTAGGATAGATCAAAGACAACTTTTCATGTCTACGGTCAACTGCAGTGAAATGTCAATTTACAACCTTAGAGCCCAACCACATAGAGGAAGAGGTGTGTGTGCGGCTGAGAGCTTCCAACTGCATGGATGAGCTTGCCTGCCTATGGTTATAACCAAAAATTGCTTGTGTCAAGCCTACGGTCAGAAACCAAAACCCTAAAACACATGCGAGCTTTATACCATGTAATCTCAGACTTGTATGAACCAATTTCCTCGACTCAGCCTCAGACATGTGCGAACAAATCAATGAAGAAGAGAAGAAGAAGATGCTTGGTGATATCCAAATGAGCTTGACGTCTATTTTCCTCTTAGGGCCAACCTGATCAAATGTGACATTATGGGATTTAAATCAAAATGCACTTTCCCTTGTACAAATTGAGCACTTCAATAATCAAAATTGGTCCTCTCGAAAAGAGGAATCTAGTCCCATGGTTGGAAATTTTCACTAATCTTCCAAATTAACACTCCCTCTCGGCTAGGGATAAATTCCAACTACATCATGTAATAATCATATGTGACCTATCAACATATCATGTCCCATCTCCACTCCACTCTATTTGTTGAAAAATTCTTGAATCTAAAGAATAACAATCATCGAGGAGCTAAGGATACCACCCTCTCTGACAATGAGGAAGGTCTTATTAGACACTCTCACCTCATGTCGATGACAATAGGGAAAGTCCTATTGGACACTATCACCCCATGTTTATGGCAGTGCCGAAGGTAATATCATGGAGAAATGGGCGAGATACAACTTACCAAGCAAGGATCACAACCATCCCATGACGACATCAATGGGCGAGGTACCACTTGCTATATAAGAGGTAAGGATCACATTCATCATGTTGCTTTTATATCTTCACGGCAATGACCCTAAAGAGTCACGTGTTAGAACACTTGCATCATAATCAACTTAGGTGATATATCTGACATACCAAAGGTAAGGATCAAACACCCCCAACAACTCTCTCAACCCATTGGCCAGACAGGGAGCAGTAATCCCAACAATCCTAGTTTGTGGGTATGATGCCAATTAGGGTATACTTTGCATAGACCAAGAGAGGGGAGAAACATATTCAACCCTATGGGTAATAGATACGGGTCATACCTTATTGTCTAGAGATCCCTCAATCCCAAGGGCCCTCCATCTCGATTCCTCATCCTAGGAGCTCAGACAGGGTGGAAGAGTGGGCTTCGTGTTATTGATCAACAATGTCCCTTATTAGGAGGGTTGTCAATCCAGGTTTTTCGTAAAGACCAAAAACTTTCCTTTTGGTAAAGCCTTGGTGAGAATATATGCAATATTCTCATCTATTAATATGTGATGGAATCTAATGAATCCTCTCTCCACCATGTCTCGAATGAAGTGATATTGGATCTCTATGTGCTTGGACTTGTCATAAAATACGATATTCTCTACCAAACGAATGCCACTCTTATTATCAAAATATATCACTGTAGTTTCTAGGACCTACTCAAATAGATCTCCAAAGAGCTTCCTCGACCAAATTGCTTCACATCTAGCCATGCTAGTGGCAGTGTACTCTTCCTCGGTGGTACTTAGTGCTACAGACTTTTGCTTCCTACTCATCCAATATATCATGGAAAATACAAGGCTAAAACAACATACAGACGTACTCTTCATGTCGACAATGTTTCCTGCCCTGTTAGCATCGGTATATCCATGAAGTCAAACATATCTGGCAGAATATATCAAACCAAGGGTGATCGGCCCATGAAAATATCTCAAAATGTGTTTGGCAGCAATCCAATGTGCATGGAGAGGCTTGGTCATGAATTGGCTAAACGTGTTCACTGCATAACATATGTTCTGACGAGTGTTCACTAAGAACATTAGAGCCCTAAGAAACTGTCTATAATCGAATGGATTCACCATTAAGGGAATTTTGAGGTCTAAAATGGGCTTCCTAAGGAAATTATAAAACAATAATGGAAATAATAAAATAATATTAGATTACATAATCAAATTTTAGAGGGAAAAAATAAAAATAAAAAACTATTTTTTCAACTCGTATTTTCAACTTATCTCCCTATGGGTTTACTTAAATTTCGAGTAGAAACACTCGTTGGATGCAGAATTTGATTCCTCATCTAAGGAGTACATATATTGCATACTTTTGATGGATCCCGCTACATGAAAAATGAGAAATACATGAAACGTGATTGCAATCACGTTTTTTCATGTATTTATCATTTTTTATGTAGCAAGGTCCATTAAAAGTATGAAATATGGGTACTCCTTGGATGAAGAATTAAATTTTTCATCCAACGAGTACTCTCGCTTGAAATTTGAATAAAATTTAGGGAGATAAGCTTAAAATTAGAGTTGAAAAATTTGTTTTATTATTTTATTATTTTTTAATCTTTTTACTTTTTTACTCCAAAAATGGTGAATCATCCCCCATGGTTGACATCAACATCTTGAACCCTATTGGTTCTTATAAAATTTATTTTGGTTGTACATTTTTCTTATGAGGCCTATTTTAGAACTCAAAATTCCCCTTCGACACTTCTTTGGGGGTCATGTTGTCCATTGCTTGATGATGCACCCTATTTTGAAAATATTTGATAGCATTCATTTCTTCTCCCTAAAGGAACTTCGGTAACTTTTGATCATGGAGCATGGCATAAGAAACTTCTACAATAGACTTGTTCTTTCTTTTAGCTACTCCATTTTGTTAATGACTATAGGGCATAATCATCTCTTTCTTGATACCTTCCTTCTTGAAAAAATCAATGTACTCATTCAAAATGTACTCTCCACCATTATCAGAGTTGGATATCTTAATTTTCTTCCTTGTTTGATTTTTGACCAAAGATTTGAACTCCTTGAATATCTTGAAGGCTTCATCCTTGTGCTTAAAATAATATATCCATGTATTTCTTGAGAAGTCATCAATGAAGGTGATGTAGTAGATATGGCCACCAATAGAATGTACGGGCATCAGACCACATATATCAAAATGAATGAGATGGAAGATGGCATACGTTTTGTTCTCGCTAGATGGTAATGGTCCCCTTGTCTTCTTTCCACTGGCACAACCTGGACATACTCCATCATGTTGGGATTGAACATTAGTATTACCATATACCAATTTCTTTAATTTTTGAAGAGCATCATAATGTAGATGGGACAATATTTGGTGACATAGCTCTCTTAGATGATTAGTATCATGGACTAATGCTAGAAGAGGTCTACCAGTGACTCTATAGAGTCCTTAAAATATCAATCCCAATGCAAATGCATCTCTCATAGGTGATCCAATAGGCCAAGTAAGAACCTTTCCCTTGATGGAGATAACCCTCATCCCTTCGTCTTCCAAAGAAGATATTAGTAGAAAATTATTTCTTAATCCTGGCACAGACATCCCATCATGGAGCAAAATAGATTCCCCATAATCCAAATGAAATTTGATAGACCCATAGCGTTTAACAGGATGAGTGGAGTTGTCTCTAAGAATAATTTTCAAATTTAACTCCCTCTCTACCAAATTAGAGAGAACTTCCTTATACCTGGAGAAATGATGGGTGGCCGCACTATCCACCAACCACCTATCCCACGAATCCATAGGAGAGGAACTAGTGAGCGCGGAAATAAGAATACATTCAGATTGATTTGTAAAATTATTTTCATACCTGGAATAAATTGATTTCTTTTGAGGATGGTGGTCCTCTTCACGATCACTTGGAGTATCTCTTCTTCTTCTATCATCTCTTCCATTACAATCATCCCTTCAATCATATCTTCTTCTTTGATTATTAAACCTATTATTGTTGCTTCTAGTGTTGTAGTGTGGACCATTGTTCTTCTCAAGGCAGTCTCAGGGATAGTGGCCTTTATGACAATTGTAGCATTAAATGTGTGACGATTCCTTGACTCTTCCATTCCTTTTATTTAAATTTCTAGGAGGATGCTTTCTTGAACTTTATAGACCTCCTTTTCCTTTCTTCTTCTTATCGTGGGTGATGAATGCAATAGGCCCTCCTTCTCCATGTTTCTGTATCTTTCCCCTTGATATCATCCTTGATTCTTCTCGAGTGAGCTTTCCAACAATCTCATCAAATGATGGAAAATTGTTTTTATTGCTTATAGTGGTAATGAAGGTTTCCCAAATAGGAGGGATACCTCTAAGGGTCACAATCACCAATTCCCTGTCATGGACAGTTTCCCCAGTTCTCTGTAATTAGTCCTTAAGACATGATATCCTCATAATGTAGTATTACAAAGAATCTCCTTTGTTCATAGTCATATATTCGAGTTCATCTTTTGAGGAGATGATTTCATTCAAATTGTTGACTTCATACATGTCAGCTAGCTTATCATATATTCCCTTAGACTTCTTCAAGTTCTCAACATAAGCAAGTAAATTATCTTGTAAACCATAAACTATAATTTTCTTTTCTCTTAACTCATATTTCTTGTGATTTTTCTTGGCAGTAGTGGAAGCATTCTTCGAAGGCTCGAGTAATTTTCCTTAAAAGAATTCCAAAACATCATTGTTATCAGCTATGATATCCAATCTGATTTTCCATGGAGCAAAGTTATATGAGTCACCCAAATTATCATGTGTTGGAAATAATACTGAGAGGGGGGGTGAATCAGTATTATCTGGTCAATTATTTCCTTTTTCAAACCTAGAACATATACGCTACTTCAGTTAGATGAACCCGCGTATATACGCAACTTCAGATAAGGAAACCTGCATATACTATGCAGATTTATAATTTTACTTTATTCTACAGATGTTGATCATTAAGTTATGCAACAGAATCATATAAACAGTTACCAGGAATAGTAAAACAGATCAAAAGACAACCACACACAAGAACACAAGATATAAGGTGGAAACCCAATGTGGGTGAAAACCACCTGCTGCAATTCGTCTCTATCTTCTTTTTAAATAGAAACTTCTTTTTACAATGATCCTGTACTAGTGCAGTCCTTTACCAGTACACAGGCTGCCACCTGCAGAGAGCTACAACCCTCTCTCGTTTTCCAGCTTCTCCTGGAAGGGAGCTACAACCCCCTTAGTTCTTGTACTAGTTGAGATACTATTACGCAGGCTACTACCTGCAAAAGGCTACAACCTTCTCTTCCTTCCAGGGACCACGTTTCATAAATTTTCAGACTGGATTCACAAATAACATCAATCAAACATCAACGAATCACCTTTTCACCAATCAAGATTGAATAAAAATAAACACTTCTCTGACAACTGTACCCAGATCATAGTAACTATAACCACACCCCAAATTCTGAACCCAGATCACTGCAATAATCAACAGAAGCAGCTAGAACATAAATTAAGAGACATACACTACTTCAATATTCAGAAACCTGTGTGCATACGCTTCTGTGTTAAGATCAACCTGCGTATACGCCCTTTTGACTTACAGAAACTGCGCGTATACGCTTCTGTGCTAAGATAAACCTACGTATATGCCCTTTTGACTTACAGAAACTGCGTGTATATGCTTCTGTGCTAAGATCAACCTCCGTATACGCCCTTTTGACGTACAGAAATTGCGTGTATACACGCCTTCACTTCACTGAACTTGCGTACAGATCTATAAAGATAATTTACCCCTTCAAATGTTCAGATATTAGTTTACCCAGATTACTATATTTATAGATCAAGAAAGCGCCATATAGAACGGATCAAAATCATACAAAGATACTATCATTCAAGCCTTAAGATTTTGACCCATCAAAAGAACTTATCCTTCTCCTTGCGCTCAGGTTCCTTCTTCCTTCAGATCCAGATCTACACCATAACCCAATCACAGAAATCGAAAAATTCATTTGAGGTAAATTCCCCACCTCTATCAGACCTGAGGCATTTAATTTTGTGATCTGATTCGTTTTCAACCAAAGCTTTGAAGGATTTGAATTTTTCGAA
>APFE031063473.1:20828-47526 GCA_000404065.3 Pinus taeda
TAAAAGAACAAAACCTTTACCTTTTATGAGTGCAGGGGTGTCATTTCCAAATGAGACCTTCTTCTCCTTCTCCAAGGCACTATATGACTGAAGTTTGTCTTTATCACTTGTCATATGTTCCGAACATCCACTGTCGATGTACCATCAATTTTCCTGCCCTTCCGCATATAAGGCTATACCACATCTTTCTGGTTGTGGTTCTTTCATTCTCCATGCTTTGATATTTGAGGCTTGCTCCTTCTAAGTTGTCTGCCGAAACCTGCTCCTGCATTCAGAATCTTCATGTCCAAAATTATTACAAATGGAACATTCTACTTCATTTTCAAGAGTAGAAAAGTTATTGTAGGTCCTTTTCATGATCCCAGTCATAATCCTCTATTTTTGAGTTTCTCTAGTCATGATAGTTTTGTAGGCAACACACTGAGCTGCTTTGTGTCCAAAGTTGTGACAAGAGAAACATTGGCCATTGAAGAAATTCCTGCGATTATCAACCCTGCAAACCGAATGATTGTAGTTTTCATTGACATTCATTCTTGAGGCAAATTGAGAATGATTTACCTGTGGTCTGTTGTAGCTTCTGTTTATCCTTGAAACAGATTGCCCTTGATTTACTTGCTGATCTCAGTTCATTCTTGAAGAAAAATTTCCCTGATTTACCTGGTGATCTCCATTTCGCCTTTGCTCACTCCTCCTTGCTGAATCAAGATAACTTTTGGAGGTGGATAGTTTCTGCACTTGAGATGTTTCTTCATTATATCCCAGACCTGTCTTAATAAGAGGAAAACGCTGCACATTGATAATCTCATCTAGAATTTCAGATCCTTTAACAAATCTAAGATTAAGAGCTTTTGTTTTCTCAATCTCTTTTCTAAGTCCCACAATTTCACATTCTAACTTTTCATGATGTTTTTCCCTTTCAGCCAATTGAAATTGCAAAGTATCAATAATCATATTTTTCTCTTCTAAACAAATTTTGAGTTTAGAAATCTCTTCATAAAGACCTTCTTCATCTATAGCATCCATAAAATCATCCTAAAAAGCCATTAAAAGTCTATAATTATTACCTCGTTCATCTTCATCACTATTTGAGAGTCCATCACTGTCTTCATGAGTGTAGTAGCTTTTCTTAATTACATTTTGTTTCTTGTTCCATCTAAAAAGTTCCTTACCTTTGTCAAGCTTATCTTTATGAGGACACTTGGCAACATAGTGACCGACTCTTCCACAAGCAAAGAATTTGAAGGGTAAGTTACCTTTGAATCTTCCAGCACCCCGTTGAAGGTTCTTGACAAAATTTGATTCTTGCTCTTCTTATGACATATGTCCTGACTCATAATAATATCTTTTACCTGAAGCCTTGAATGCAGCTTTTGTCCTGTCTGATGGTCCTCCTTCCCTCATTTCATAAGCGGTTAGAATTCCATGTAGCTGCGACATGGTAATTTTCTGAAGATTCTCCTTTTCTTCTATTACAAAAACTTTTGATTCAAACTTAGAGGACAAAGATCTTAGAACCTTTTCAACTACAATAGCCTATTTTATTTCTTCACCCAAGTTTTTCATACAATTAACAATCTCATCTATACGTAGGAAATAGTTAGCCACACTTTTGTCAATATACATTCTGAGATTTTCATACTGAATTCTGAGGGTTTGAAGTTTTGCTCGTTTTGCCTGTTCATCTCCTTCATAGCTCAAAATGATCTTGTCCCATATTTCTTTTACGGTTTTATACTACATCACCTTGATGAATTCAGATTGCCATAGACATCCTAATATATTATTGACAGCCTTTGCATTTGTTTCAAATAGCTTCTTTTCAGCCGGATCTGTAGGAGTTGCTGAAGGAGAAGTGTACCCTATATCTATGATATCCCAGACTTCTATACCAAGAGATTGAAGATAGGTTGTGACTCTTACCTTCCAATAGACGAAGTTGGTCCCATCAAAAATTGGTGGCCTCATCGATGCTTCTCTCTTGTAGTTGCTCATGATGATAGATCTTCCTTCAAGCGATCAAGCTTCTTCTGAAGGACCTACTCTGATACCAATTGTTGGAAATAAAACTGAGAGGGGGGGTGAATCAGTATTATCTCGTTAATTATTTTCTTTTCAAACCCAGAATATATACGCTACTTCAGTTAGAGAAAACCGCGTATATACACAACTACAGATAAGTAAACCTATGTATACTATGAAAACTTATAATTTAATATATTCTACAGATGTTGAACATTAATCTGTACATTAGAATCATATAAATAGTAACCAAGAACGATAAAATAGAGCAGAAGACAATCACACACAAGAACACAAGATATAAGGTGGAAACCCAATGTGGGTGAAAACCACCTGCTGCAATATGTCTCTATCTTTTCAATTAGAAACTTCTTTTTACAATGATTCTGTACTGGTGCAGTCCTTTACTAGTACATAGGCTGCAACCTACAGAGAGCTACAACCCTCTCTTTTCTTCCAAGGACCATGTTTCATAAATTTTCAGACTGGATCCATGAATATCAATCAATCATCAAACAATCTCTTTTTCACCAATTAGTACTTAATCAAATAAACACTTCTCCGACTGTTGTACCCAGAACATAGTAACAGTAATCACACACCAATTATGAACCCAGAACACTATAGCTAAACAGCAGAAGTAGCTAAAACATAATTCAAGAGACGTACGTTACTTCACTATTCAGAAACCTGCGTGCATACGCTTCTGAGTCGTGACCAACCTGCGTATACGCTTCTTTCACTTGCAGAAACTGTGTGTATACTCTTCTTTGTCGAGACCAACCTGCATATACACTTCTTTCACTTGCAGAAACTACGTGTATACACTTCTTCATCGAGACCAACCTACGTATACACTTCTTTCACTTGCAGAAACTGCGTGTATACGCGCCTTAGCTTCACTGAACTTGCATACAGATCTATAAAGGATAATTCACTCTTTCAATCATTCAAACATTAGTTAACCCAGATTATTAGATTTATAGATCAAGCGTGCGCCACATATCATAGATCAAAATCATACAAAAATACAACTATTCAAGCTTTAAGATTTTTGACCCATCAAGAGAACTTATCCTTCCTTTTTGTGCTTAGGTTCCTCCTTCATTCAGATCTAGATCTGCAACATAACACAATCACTAGTATTCCAGATCTAGCTAGTTATCAGATTTTCAATGAATGAGATCATCATATGCCTAATGGTCTTCTTCCTCTTTTATAGTCTTGCCTTCCACAATACCACAACCCAAAACCATAATAGATCAATACCAAGGACCCAATACTTGGGATCAACACATCAGTTGAGATACCAAGGTCCAAAACCATAGGTTCAAATACCAAGGAAAAAATACCACGGTCCAAAAATGAGATCTCCCATATGTCTCCACATGTACGCGCTTTTCCCTGCATGAAAGTGCGTGAGTACGCATACGCGACTTTTGAATGACTAACTCGCATGTATACACACCTTCATTATGGTGAACCTGCGTATATATATTTTTCTTTCATTTTGAGACCCTGAACTGAGATCTGTCACCAGAGTGAGTTGCCATCAAGGACAACACCTATGCCATAGCACCAAATCTTCCAAACCTGTGCCATAATGCCAACACTTAATTCGACTTAATCCACCATTCTCATTAGTTTATTTCATTTTTTTATTATATTTATGCTAATAGAGTGAATTGGGTTAGTCATTATGCCAAAAAGTCCAATGTGTGCTTTATGTAGATTTTTGGTCAATTGTGAGACAAAATCAAAGGTTTAATGAGCATTTGGCAGCCAAAATTCATGGAAGAACAAGGGAGAGGATTTGTAGGAGGGTGTCCCCTTCATTTATGATCTCTTACCTTGAATTTTCCATCAAAAACTCAGAGCACGAAGCCAAGGGGCAGCCAAGCAAGTCAAGTAGGATTGTTGTTATCTTCAATTCTAGGAAGCCGAGTTCCTTGATTTTAGGAGGACTGTTGGAGGTCCCCATTTGTATAAATAAGAAGGCTTAGAGCCTTAGTTTTTTTAGTCAGATATTAGTTAGATTTTAGCTATTGAATAGTTTATTTTCACACTTTAGTGCATCTCTACATTCAGCTCATTTTCGAGCTCTTTCTGTAAACAATTTTGTGACATGACTATTATTTTTTGATCAATGAAGATGAATTCAGCCTTGAACCACCACTGATATTTCTAAGAGGGATGTAGATCTTGGGGTTGGGCCCAACCCAAGTTCCCAATACCTCCTTCTTGTATTTATATGTGTTTTTCTTGCATTCATGAAATAATTTATGTTATTTAGAATAAATTTTTCCTTATTACTTAGGTTGTTTTTGATGATTAAAATAGTTGTTCTTACTTCAGGTTGATTAGTTAGTTTGCTACAATAATAGAAATATCCACAAAAAGGCTACCAAGAATGCTTTGAGCTTGTTTCTCCCTCCTTGGGACCATGAATTGAGACCAAATCACTCTTGTTGCCACCAAAACATTGTTTTTGCTTTCCAATACAATTGCTAGTCTGTGGATTCAAGTTGGAGAAGTTGATATCAGTTTTATGTACATGCTTGGACTTTCCTTATTCAATTTTTATATATTTCTTGCATCATTTTCTGTCCATGAAATTCTGTTAAGCACTTTTCTATTTTTTTAGGGCAGAATTAGGTTAAGATAGTTAAAACTTTGTTTTCTTTAATTCTCCTTGCATCAATTCTAGATGCAAGTGGGAAACTCATTCAAATATCATCCTAGCTTATCATCCTCTCATCCTCCAACTTGTTTTGATCCATTTCTCAAGGTTTTCTCCACTCATTCGCCACACTTTCCCAAATAGCCCTAATTTCTACGTTTTTGTACAAAATTGCTTTCTTATCCTTTGAACCAATCCAACCATATCCTTCATGTGTGATCTTCATTGACAGAGTCGTAGACCCTCTAACACCTTCATCCAACCTTCATTTTCCTTTTTCCACCATTTTTTTCTCCTCCAAACCTTCAAAAATCACTTCCAGCGCTCCTATAGAACTTCTTGCAGAATTTCCTATAGATCCCCTGCGGACTTCCTGTAGAAGTTCATGCCAGCAATTTTTCGAAATCTGATTGCCATGGAATTCTATAGAAGGGTGATAAAGACTCCTTAGGTCCTCTCCACACCTTCCTCATCACCCGAAATAGCCAAATCCATCTGCTTTCGCCACCAACTATCTGCACAGCCAAATAGTTAAAACACAACCATAATAATTATGCATAAAATTGCTCAAAAGTACAAAAAGAATGTTCTTCCACATTTTCCATTAGAAGTAGTTTAAGTACACACATTGTACCTTGACAGTAGTCCATGGCATCCATTTCAGTAGTTTCATCTCTTTTTCTTGCAAATGTAGGGTTAATGGGTACAACTAGGGTTTGCTAGGGTTTGCATTTCCTTTCAACTTTCATCTTCTTTCTGCAAGCATAATAGCCTCTTTTCAGTTAGCTTTCTTCCATTATAATTAAAAGCTTCTTCTAAGAACTCATCGAAGTTGGCTTGAGCACTTAGCAAACTTGTGCCAGCTGATCAAGTGACAGCCTACAGTAAGAGCTAGTACTTGTGCATACAGCACTGTCACTTTCAAGTTTGTTACGAACTACCAGGTTAATAAAAGTAAAGAAGGGAGTCTCAGGAGTTTCAACATCATTGCTGCAATACTGGAGCCCACCATATTTTTAGCACTGTTGCCGGGGAAGCATTAGAGTATTTGTGATTACTGCTTTTCTTCTATTTTTTACTGCAACATTCTGCTAAGTAGTTTATTTCAGCAAGACGAGAGTAGTTGTTTCATTTCAATTCTACAATTTCAATCTGCAATTTCAATTCTACCAAAGTAGATTAGACATTTCCTTCTTTCATTTCAGTTCCGCAATTTCAATTATTTAAAAGTAAACTAGACATTTCCTGCTTTTATTTCAATTCCGCAATTTCATTTCAACAAGCGTAGATTAGCTATTTCCTTCTTTCATTTCAATTATGCAATTTCATTTTTGCAATCGTAGATTAGACATTTCCCATTTTCATTTCAATTTTGCAATTTCATTTCAGCAAGTGTAGATTAGCTATTTCCTGCTTTCATTTAAATTCTGCAATTTCATTTCAACAAAATAGATTAGTCATTTCCTGCTTTCATTTCAATTCTGCAATTTTCATTTGAGCAAGATAGACTTTAGTTAGTTGCAATTTGCTATTTAATCCATTCTAGTTTTGCAGGTACAAGTAGAAAAAGAAACAAAAAAAATAAATACCCAAAGAAGAGATTTCCTTTCATGCCTCATAGGAGTAGAGATAATTCAGAAAAATGTTTGCCCAACTCCCCCACTACTTCACATGGCCAACCTTCTCTCTTCTTTGCTGGTTGCAATCAAGAAACCCTCTTAGATAACAACCAAACATATTTGAAGAACCTGTAGGGGAAGAAGAAGAAGAAAGCATTCCTCTAGAGCCAGTGGCTGAAAATGGAAATGTTGGGAGCAATACCTTTTCTTTCAACTCATCCATTGAAGGTGAAATTGGAAACATGTGGGAAGATTCCAAGAGCGAGATAAGGTAGATGCTTGCTATGCATATTAAAAGAATACAACAAGAAGAAGATAGGGCTTTGGCCATATTTTGCCCCAGGTGCACTAGAAAGCATCCTAAGAACGAAGGTCCATTGCACTCCATAGAAGTGTGTTTTTTCTCTGAAGAAGACCATCCTACAAATCAGTACCCTTCCTTACCCGGAATCAAAGTTGTATATCAGAGGACCAAAGGAGCCACTGAATCACCCTAGTTCATGAACCAAAGGAGACCACATGGATCGAGAACTTACCAGCAAGGAATACAACGGACATCCCAGACCTATTACAACCCCTATCAAGACACTTCCATGCCTTCTTGGGACCCCATGTTCATCCTTCCTGGTCCACACCCCCTCCTTGGTCGTATCTATGTCAATACCATACTCAACCTGTTGCTCATTCATTTCAGTCTTATGCTCAACCATAGCCTCAGTGGAATGCACCTCATTAGGGGTGGAGGCCCTAATACAACTCTCCTCCTGCTCTTTTGCCTCCACCACCTTCTCAACCACAACCATTTCCTCTTGCTCCATTAAGGCAACTCCAAATGCCAGCTCAATCAAACCTAAAGCCAAATAATAGACAGGCCCAACAAGTATATAGTGGGGAATCACCATTTCCAAACTCACACATTGGAGTAGCTCAACCCAATTGCAAAGATGAGGTACAACACTTCCAAACAACTCTTCTTGAGCTCAATTATATTCACCATAGCTCAAGAAGAGTATTACAAAAAGGAGATTATATTGATAGCATTGAAGGACCACATCCAGCAAAAGAAGATTCAAAAGAGGAGATCAAAGGACCATGGGCTGCACTTGATGAAAAGAAGACATCAAAATCAGAGATTGAGAGAGCTCCCTCATGGTTACCATCAAATTCTCTATGTATTCAAGAGAAAAATCAGCAAAAAGAGGAAGATGTGAAGATCATGATAGAAGAAGACATGAAGAATTATCCAGATCAGCAAAAGGACCAAGGACACCATAGCTATATTGAGATATGGTTCCAGACGGTCACTACGTTGCAGTAGTACTCTCTTCCTCAACTATGCTTGATCCCTTCAAAGTCAAATCATTTGGTCTCTGAAATCCGGGTACCTGGCAAAGCATGCATTTCAAGCCTCCACGTCATTTTGTCTCTCATCTCGATGTGTGCATGGCTCCATTGGAAGTATCCTTATACTTGAAAATGATTTTGTTTTTCAAGTAGGGTAGGGTAGAAAAAAAAAGAAAAAAGAAAAAAGAAAATGAAAAATAAGAGGAAAAAATAAAAATCTAAGGTGAAAACCTCCTCGAAGTCACCTCATATTGGCTCATTGATTGAAAACCTCCATGAGGCATTCAATGGGTTAGAAAGAAGAGAAAACAAAAAATAATAAGATCCTTGGGTGAAAACCTCCCGTGGAGGCATCCAAGGCAGGCAATTAGGGTGATAATCACCTTAAGGCGCCCTAGTTATTTTAAAAAAAAAAATGAATTTCCAGATGTATCGTAGGTCTACAACAGGACTTCAGGAAATAGTAGCAGGTGCCAAGAAATCTCTTAAACCAATAACAACACCTCTCCTACCTTCCCTCACCCTTCTCCATAATTCTTGACATTCTTTCCACCTCACTCTGCTTCTTTTCTAGATACTGTGTTTTCTACAGGAGGCTCTTGTAGAAATTATAAATAGTTAGAAATGGACTTCAAAAGTAGTTTGGGGAACAGGAAAGTTTCATAAAGGGTTTATAAATCCCCCTTCAATCTTAAAACCTCTCTTCCATCAATTCCAGGTCTGCATTACAGCCCAAGCTCATTTTTTTCTTACTATGCAAAAGCTGCAGAATGCTCTGATACAAAAATACATAGAGGAGAAATTTGTT
The DNA here is from genome assembly GCA_000404065.3 of Pinus taeda. Lineage (NCBI taxonomy): Eukaryota > Viridiplantae > Streptophyta > Pinopsida > Pinales > Pinaceae > Pinus > Pinus taeda. The sequence goes on from APFE031063473.1 coordinate 29,299, forward strand.
TTTTCCCTAACTTGAAAACCATGCATCCATTTTAAAAATTGTTTCATGGGGAGTTGTATAGGGATGATGGCAACATGCCCAAGCAATTTTAGCCAATTCCAGTGCACATTTTCCATGAAATCAGCCTCCGTCACCTTCAGTCATTTTTACATTTTCTCCATATATGTGCATCTATTTAAAAACCTATTTCATGGGGAGATGCATATGGGTGATAGTAACCTGCCCAAGCAATTTCAGCCAGTGCATGGTTTCCAAGATATTGACCTCCATCATCTTCAACCATTTTCTATTTTTCTCAAAATCCGTGCAACAATTGACCTCAAAATTTCTATGGGAGGTTCATAATGATGATGGAAACATGCTCAAAAAATTTTAGGTCAATCCAGTCTACCATTTGGGAGCTATGGATGAAACAAGTCACTGTCCTGCAAAAATCTAGCATCAACAACATGAGGGTGAAAATCTGAAGGTTGGAGTAGACTCCTGAAGATCAAATATAGCCAGAAAGGAACCTACACAAAGCATGACCACATATCAACAACCAAACAAACATGCATCCATAGAAACAAAGGCATGCAACAGAAGGAAAGGCCACATCACCTCATAGCAAACGCATTCGACTTCTAGGTAAGTGACTAAACCCATTCCTCTATTGCATGAATGTAATTTAAACACCCCATGGATAGTGAGATGATTGTGATTAAATGAGATCGGTGGCCAGCTAACTAGCCACTCTCATCCAATTCAGATAACACCTCATCTAGTTCTATAGCACTCAGCCGGAAATCATACAACACACGTGTCTAGTCAACTCATGGGAAATCTTAAAAAATAGGTAGTGGCACATGAAATCCAGCACAGACAATGGGAAGTGATTATAGGTAGAAAGTGTAAGGTCTCATGATGGAACTGCAGTAGGGACCAACAGTCCAGATAATGCCAACACACATTTTTGCCAGCTCACCATCAGCGAAAATGTCTCACAGAAAACATATATACTCTGCCTCAAACTCATTCACCACCTTTGTTTCAATTTTATCATCATCCCTGCAGCTAGAACAAGCTCTATACCACCTCCATAGCCTCAAAACCATTGTTCTCTATCATTTTTTTGCTATCAGCATTCTACAGGAAGTTGTAACAATTCTAGAGGAAGGCTAGTAAGCAGTCTTGCAGAAGAAAAAAATGGGATTCTCATCCAAATTTGGGCTCGAAGAGGTAGGCGATGCAATCCCACTTTGCATTTTCATATATACAAGGGGTGATGTGGTTGTAAGATAGAATGGAGCCTGAAAAGGGAAAGGAATTACATTCAAAGAATTCTGCCTGCTTCTTAAGAAAAACACAATTTTCATCTATTCTATGTTTCTAAAGTATTGTCTCTTCTTCACCCTGGTTTTCACATATACAAGTAGTGATGCAATTTTAAGGAAGGATTAAGCTTGAGAAAGGAGAGGAATTACATTCAAAAGTTTGCCTATTTCTTGAAAAAACACAGTTTTCATCTGTTTCCTATTTCTACAAAAGAATTGTTGTTTCCTTTTCCACCTTGGATACTCACATATATAGTGATTGATGCAATTTTAGGGAAAAATTAAGCCTGAAGAGAAGAGTAATTGCACTAAAAAAAAAAATCCTGTTTCTTAAAGAAAAGCAGAGTTTTTTCTTTGTTTCCTAGTTTTTGAAAATTGTTGTCTCCCTCTTCACCTGATATATTCCAGAAGACTTTGAACATCATGACAGAGAGATTTTTAGAAATATGGCAGGGGAAGATGAGGGGGAAATATAAAAAGAGGAAAACACCAAAGTAGAGAAAGAAGAACCTAATCCAGAGAAGGAAAAGACTAAATCAAAGAAGACACAAACTAAATAAGATGAGAAGAAAACCAAACCAGAGCTTGAGGAAGCAAAGCTAATAGAGGCAGAGAAGGCAAAAGAAGAGAAAAAGAGGAAGTAGAGGAAAAAAAAAGAAAAGGGTCCCATGAGACTCTGGAAAGAGAGGCAGCAGTTGGCCTCACTACCCTGAGCACACCAATTAAGCCAACAGAAAAGAGAAAATGGTAGGCATCCATGTATTTCAAGGCCAGGGAAAGCACAAGAATTCAAACAAGCAGAATAAGAGGAGTAGTTGAAGGACATGAAAAAGAAGGCAAAATTTTATGGCACACATGAGCAGACCACATCATAAGCTTGGGATGATAGGGAGGCCACCAGGGCCATCAAAGATGAGAAGATAGACTAGTTTCTCAGAGGATGAGAAACACATTCAGTAGGGGGCTGAAGATGAGCCCTAGAAGTGGGTAATTATATGGGCTCATTTTGCGCCTTAATTCAACTTAATCCATCATTCTCATTATTTTATTGCACGTTTTTTATTATATTATGCTAATAGAGTGAATTGGGTTAGTCATTATGCCAAAAAGTCTAATGTATGCTTTAGGCAGATTTTTGGTAAATTTTGTGACAAACTCAAAGGTTTAATGAGAATTTGGCAGCCAAATTCATGGAATAACAAGGGAGGGGATTTTTAGGAGGGTTTCCCCTTCATTTATGAGCCCTTATCTCGAATTCTCGATCAAAAACTCGGAGCACAAAGCCAAGGGGCAGCCAAGCAAGTCAAGTAGGACTACTGTTATCAAGAAGCCAAGTTCCTTGATTTTAGGAGGACTATTGGAGGTCCCCATTTGTATAAATAAGAAGGCTTAGGTCCTTAGTTTTGTTATTTAAATTTTAGTTAAATTTTAGCTATTGAATGGTTTATTTTCACACTTTAGTGCAGCTCTGCATTCAGCTCATTTTCAAGCTCTTTCTGTAAATAGTTTTGTGACATGACTACTATTTTTGATGAATGAAGATGAATTCCGCCTTCGCACTGGTGTTTCTAAGGGGGTTTTAACTCTTGGGGTTGGGCCCAACCCAAGTTCCCAGTACCTCCTTCTTGTATTTATATGTGTTTTTCTTGCATTCATGAAATAATTTCTGTTATTTAGATTAAATCTTGCTTTATTACTTAGGTTTTTTTGATGATTAGAATAATTGTTCTTGCTTCAGGTTGATTAGTTAGTTTCCTGCAATAATAGAAAAGATCCACACAAAGGCTACCAAGTAGCCTTTGAGCTCCTTTCTCCCTCCTTGGGACCATGAATTGAGACCAAAGCACTCTTGCTGCCACCAAAACACTGTTTTTTCTTTCCAATGAAATTGCTAGTGTGTGAATTCGAGTTGGAGAAGTTGATATCAGTTGTATGTACATGCTTGGATTTTCCTTATTTATTTTTTATAGCTTTCTTGCATCATTTCTTGTCCATGAAATTCTGTTCGGCACTTTTCTGTTTTTTTAGGGTAGAACTAAGTTAAAATAGTTAAAGCTCTGTTTTCTTTAATTCTCTTTGCATTAGTTTTTAGAAGCAGGTGGGCCGATCACTCAAATACCATCCCATCTTATCATCCTATCATCTCCCAACATGCAACGTTCCATTTATAAAAGGTTTTCTCCACTCATTCACCACACTTTCCCAAACAGCCCTAATTTCTACGTTTTTGTGCAAAATCGCTTTCTTATCCTTTGAACCAATCCAACCATCTCCTTCATGTGTGATCTTCATTGATAGAGTTCTAGAACCTCTAAAACCCTCATCCAACCTTAATTTTCCTTTTCCCACCATTTTTTCTCCTCCAAAACTTCAAAAATCACTTCCGGCTTACTCCTATATAACTTCCTATAGAATTTTCTGTAGATCCTCTACAAACTTCCAGTAGAAGTTCATGCAAGTAATTTTTCGAAATCTGTTCACCATGGAATTCTCCAGAAGGGTGCTAGGGACTTAGGTCCTCTCCACACCTTCTTCATCACCTTCAATAACCAATTTTTTCTCCTTTTGCCACCAACCATCTGCACAGCCAAATAGCTAAAACACAACCATCATAATTATGCATAAAATTGCTCAAAAGTACAAAAAGATTGTTCTTCCACATTTTCCTTTAGAATTAGCTTAAGTAAACACATTTTATCTTGATATTAGTCCATGGCATCCATTTCAGTAGTTTCATCTCTTTTTCTTGCAAATGTAGGGTTAATGGGTACAACTAGGGTTTACTAGGGTTTGCATTTCCTTTCAGCTTTCATCTTCTTTCTGCAAGTAGAAGAGCCTCTTTTGAGTTAGCTTTCTTCCATCACAATTAAAAGCTTCTTCTAAGAACTCATAGAAGCTAGCTTGAGCTCCTAGCGAATTTGTGCTAGTTGATTAAGTGACAGCCTGCAGTAAGAGCTAGTACTTGTGCATATAGCAGCGTCACTTCCAATTTTGTTACGAACTACCTAGTTGATTAAAGTCAAGAAGGGAGTCCCATGAGTTGCAGCATCATTGTTGTAATACTGGAACCCACCAGCATCCACTTAGCAAATTGTCTTGGATGTTTTTCCATCCTTTCTCATCGCACCCTACAGAAGGCCTCTTTAGTATACATCGCACCTCGCTAGTGTAGAAGCTAGTATCCATCGCACCCTGATAGTGGAGCAATGAGTATGGTCTAGTTTTGGCCAGTTCTGGTTGGGTTTTTGGGTGGAAATTTTGGTGAATGATGTAATCAATTGACCATGATCTTTTAGGGTATGACGCAACACTTCTAGGGGTTAAAGAGCCCTAATTTATCGACATATAAGATTGGGGTTGCAGTGCCCAAATATGTCTATAACAATTGCCCACTAAAGCATGAAGTCGTATATCTTTGATGTCAGGTGAAATGCTTTATCATGAAGATCCAAGGTATTTGAACTGGAAGGTGACCAATATAAGATACAATACAATACATCATCATCATATAATTTTTTCATGATCTAGCTGAGGCGAGCATTCCCATGCTCAGCTTTATAAATTCATTTCATGTACATAGATCAGATAATTGTCTGCAGTTGTAGACTGGTGATTCTTCATATGTAGAGTCATCATCCCTAGCTCGGATGACCATCTATGCAGCTTCTCTGTACATTTGATGTCTTTATATCCCTGAATATATCACAACCTGGATGGATGAAACTAGATCTAGGGTCTTCAAACTCGTTCAATATTCGCTAGATGTACAAGTCAATCCATGTGAAGATATGTTTTGGAGTCGGACATGGAAAGACATCTCCTGATTATCAGCCAATAATGTGAGCTATTAACAGGCGCAAGAGAAATCATTGATAATGATAATGACCCTAAAGGTACTACAGTACAAGTCGCATGGTGTGAATATATGATCCGATCTCAGACACCAAGCAAAATATTTCAGTCGAAGGCCATTGATGTCAACCTATCGCCGGAAGTGAGAAACTTGCCATTGAGACATGCAAGCTTCAATGTACTAAAAGGGTTGTTTCTAAGTCAACTTCTTGGATAATGAGTTGATTTCGACAAGAAGTGACCCACTGTAAGAGGGCCTTAATGTATCCTACATCTATGACACGAAATGAAGCAAATGATTTTCTGGAGGTGAAAACAATCTTACGACGCAAGGTTCAGGAACGACGGTCATGAAAAATGGAGGGTGAATGTATTGCAGTGGATGAGGAATTAACTCGATGGTGGTTTCTCAACTAAATGACTTCTCTTGAACATATTGGTGACACTGAGATGGATTGATAGTGTTAACCCCAACAGATGGATGGTGTGGAAGACCAACAGTGAAATGGCCAGTGAATGGAATAACCCAACCTTACTCAATCATGGTGATGGAGTGAAAGTGTCATGTTCAAGAGCGACTTGCTACCATAAAATTCTTCAAGTTTTCTTCCCTTTATCCCCAGTCATTGCTGACCAGTACCTCTTTATTTTTGTCAAGCTTGAGGAGGATAACATATGCTTGTTCTATAATTTTCCCTTCGGGCAAACTTGTCACTATGCTTTAGCAAGTCTAGCGACAGTGAAACTCATTCTTGTCTAGGTAGACAAGTTTGTCGTTATTTTTTAATGAGTTTAACGACAAAGATAACTCGGTCCTTTTCATGTTTAGAGAGTTTGAAAAGGGACGAAAAGGAAACTCCAACAGTTCTTTTTCGTAGCATAATCCCTTAAGTTCAAAAAAGGATAAAATAATATGAAAGGGATGACTTTTTTATCACTTTAATGAGCCAAAAATGACAAGTGCTCGAACCTTTTCGTGAGATAATCCCTCAAGTCTGAAAAATATTAAAATGTATAGGAGGGATGGCACTTCCAATCACTTTAGCGAGTTGGAAAGGCCAATAGCTCAACAATGTTTTCATATTTAACGAGTGTGAAAAGAGTTTAAATGCGACTCATTTTTGAGGAACGAGTGACATTTAGGGTAGCAAGTAGTTCCGGGTAAGCTTGGAACTTCTCAAAACATGGTGATGTGAAGATGTTGGCTAACAGGACCACTCGTCATAGCTGTTGCTCAAATGGGTAAACAATCGAGTGAAAGTGTATGATCGGCCAAAAGGATGGAGGTAATGGTAGGAACACAACCAAGGCTCAAAAGGCTGATAACATGGCAATCACAAACGTTATTTACCACAGGTGGGTTCTTTTTTTGACGAGCTTGAACCGTGTGGGAGCTATGCTCAGAGGTAGGTTTAGTTTTTAACAAGCTTGAACCATGTGACAAAATATGCTTAGTGGTAGGTTTATTTTTTAATGAGCTTGAACCATGCGATAACATATGCTCAGTGGTAAGTTCATATTTTAACAAGCTTGAACCATGCGATAACATATGCTGAGGTGGTAGGTCAAAAATGTTTAATTCACTATTTAGCACACCATATTCTTTCGTCAGTCATTGAACCTACTCAATCACTCCATTAAACTGATTAGAAATACATATATATGTATCAAAAATGAGTTAAAACTAAAATTTTGCTTGAAGTATGTGAATAGTAAACATAAAAGTAGTTTTACCTTTCATTTTCATCATTATATTTCAAATTTGGGATTTTGGAGCTCTGGAGTGGTTATCCCCCTCAAATTAAACCAGTTGATTTTGGTAGATCTAGTGGACTATTCTCTGTGCCGTCAGTACCAGGTAGGAGCTAACCCTGGGATCTTCATTTTCAATCCATCCTTCTTTGATTCTGAGCAAGTTTTTTCACATTTCTAGGCCCTTGGGGTTTGAAGATCTCGTTCCCCAGTTATCACACCTTGCCAGTATCAAAAGGTGTGATTCATACTTAGCTACCAACTAGCCAGTCAGTATGAATCCCACCTTGCTCAAAGGTACAATACGATGGGTGCAGAAGGGCATCTTTACACAATGATTTTTCATCAAATTTTTTCCTGTTTTTGTTCAAATTAAGATCCTAACTCATGTTTTGTTTGCATTTCAGATTTTTGTTGGATCAAGATCATTGTTACATGGCATGAATGCGAACATGAAGAAGAGGACATGATTTCTTTACATGACCTGGGCACAGTTGCTGCGTTAAGAAACTGCGGCTTGCTAAAGTTCTTCTGCATATCCAACATGAGGCAACAAATTAGTTTGTTGTAGTATTTTCTCGATGCTTGGGATCTAATTGACTAGGTATTCCAGATTAGAGGTAAATCCATTGCATTGACAATCAAGGACATTTACTTTTTGATGGGGTTGTTGAGGCGTGGTGCCCCTCTTTCACTTTCAGGATTCGCTCGTGGGGGTGAATCCGTGAAAGATTACATTCGTCAGTTTTGCAGAGATGGATCTCAGCCAAGTAGAGATGGAAAGATCAATATCGAGGATGTCACTGATCAGCCCCTGAGGACCATTTTATTTACCTTTGCTAGATTGGCTGGTAGCATGGTTTTGCATTTGGAAAATAGATCTTACATGTAGTATGCCCTAGAATGCCTGGAACCGAAGGTGTTCAACTGGTGCGAGGCGGTGCTTCCTGTCATAAAAGAAAAACTCTCCAAAGTAAAGAATGGAAGAACCAAGAATTTTGGCTATGGTTCCATATTGACTGCTTTTTCCTTAGAGAGGATTCCACTGATGCAGCCTCAGAACATTTCACTAGGATTGCCAGCACTGAGGGAACCACGGATGCAAAGATGGGTTGATCTTATGGCCAGACATGTCGGTCAATCACAAATTTCCTTCTCTGATGCCTTTTTTCGAGTGGTTTGACTATCAGGAGATGGTCTTTGTGGAGTATCCATACGTCAGGATGGATTTCCGAGGTGACTCGGATTTGGCGTTACCAGTTGGCGAGCAGTGGAGTATTATAGGTAAAATGATTCGACCACATCTTTATTTATGGTGTTTATAATGTTTTTGTGTTTTTAAATGTTACCAAGACTAATCAAACTTATATGCGTGTGCAGATATTGGACCAGTGCGACCAGTGGCGCGCCCGTGGGCGGCAGATGACACTCCAACAGGAGAGGCTGTAGGGAGGGCCATCCTTCGTGACCTGGACATATCAGAGACCCTAGCAATGTTATAGGATCAAATCAAGGGCCTCACTCTCAGTATTCACGATGTCAGGATCGATAAGTTATCTTTGAGGTTACAGCATCATACTATTGGCATGTCGAGTCGATGGACTAGGCTCCTGCGCATGATCGCATAGGCGGTGACTTGTTATCACCAGCATCATTAGTCTAGGATGCTTCTCTGCATTCATTTTTGAGTTTCTTGGTCATATGACTGATTTTGTATTGGACACAAAACATTTTGTAAAAACTATAAACAATTATATATTTTTTATTTTTTGAAGTTTCATTTTGGTTAAGTTATGCAATCCTGATGAAAATGTTAATGTAAAATTCTTTCTTTACAAATGCTGCAAATGTATATCTAACACATAGTTTGCTAATCAATCAGTCAATGTGTTTAAGTTCTTGGAAATGTGTTGATATTGAATGGAATCAAACTATCTTTCCAAAATCCTTACTCTTAGGAACATGCGATAAATAGCTGGCCAAACTGAATAAATGCCAATAAGTTGTAGAATGATGAGTTGTGAATCTAGCTTGACAATGGGCCGGTGTATGCCATGAGAAATGACATTAGAGAGAATTTCAATCAATGTGATATACTCAGTGATGTTGTTCATTGATCAACCAATACATATACCGTTGAAACTCACTAACTCATTGCTTGGAGCGAAAATGGCCTAGGCTATAAAGGACAGGTTCCACGTACTATGACTAGCTCCATTGGCATACCCAACAAATCGTTCCAAAAAGTCTGACATCTGCAACAAAAGTGAAGTGGATTACCTAACCAAAATGACAACTCTAAAAGAAAAATAAAAATGCAATAAAAGCATATATACAATAAGTTTACCATGGTTAATCAAGCATAGTAACATTTAAGATACAAACCATTTCGGGGCTGCGACAATGGAATCCCATCATAATCGACCATCTCGCGGGATCCTTTTGTCAATACTCATTTAACAATGTAGGGGCCCATCCATAATGGTTCGAACTTAGCTGCTCCCAATTTGTCAAAGTCCTGATTATAAATTAAGACCATGTCACCTTCTAAGAAGACACAAGGCTTGACATTCTTGTCATATTGGGTCCTGATGCATTTCTTATGTGCTTCATTAGCCAGTGCAGCATCGTGATGGGTTTCATCCAGGTATATTAGCTCCAAGAAACGAGCCTCTTTTTTCGAAGTTTCAGGAAGCAAATCAATTGCAAGCCTAAGGGATGAGATTTCACACTGAATTGGTAAGACAGCTTCCAGACCATACACCAACTAAAAAGGCATAAATCCGGTTGCATTTCTCACCAAAGTCCTATATGCCCACAAAGCTGAGTACATGATTAAATTCCAATTTCGCTTGTGGACTCCAATCATTCTCTGTAGCATGCGCTTAAGGACTTTATTGATTGCCTCAACCTGTCCATTAGCTTGCAGATAATATGGAGTAGAACTATCGTGGGATAGTCCTAATTTGGCAGTCAATTCAACGATCATGTGATTGTGAAAATGTGATCCATGATCTGTGACTATAGCATGTGGAACACCAAATCTAGAAACTACATGATTAAAAAAAAGAGCAGTCGTTTCGCCATTATTGTTTAATGTAGGCATCACCTCAACCCATTTTGTAAAATAGTTGACTGCGACTATAATATATCCATACCCCCCGGCTGAGGTGGGGTTACATGTCATGAAATCAATGCCCCATTTAACGAATGGCCCAACAACAACTACTGGATGCAATGGTGCAGGTGGTAATCTAGTTTTGCGATCAAAAATCTGACAAGCATGGAAACTTCTAACTGTAGTTATGCAATCTCTGAATATGGTGGGCCAAAAGTAACCTGATATTTTGTGTGGTAGCATAACCAGATAGATGCCCCCCACAAGCACCTGAATGACAGTCATTCAAAACTTTTTAGCTTCCTCATTCGTGAGGCACCTTCGCAGAACTGTATCAATACCACGGCGGTAAAGTATGTCGTCGATGATCAGGTAGTCTTTGTTTTGGTATCGAGTACGTCGTTGTTCAGAGTGAGAGGTGTTAGGCCTAAAAGTTTGGGTTTGGAGATAGACTAGTATGTCCCCATACCACGGATCACTTGATGACATCAGAAACAGAGTCTCATCCACGATTGATGTTTCAGATGTTAAATCGTTGGATGATGATGGGAGGTCACAAAGTAAATCCACGAAGATGAGAAACTTATTTGATTTGGATTTTGTGAATTCCAGATCAAACTCTTGCAAAATAGCTATCCATTTTGAATATTTGCCCCCTAGTAATTGACGCAATAGAATGTAGGTCATAGCATTGCAATCTGACACAATGGTAGTCTTGCAAAAGAGAACATAGTGTCGAAATCTCTATACTGCTTGAATGGCTACTAAAGCCAGCTTTTCAACATAAGAGTACCTGCTCTCTATATCATTATGGTTTCAATTTAAATAATATATAGGATGTCCTATTCGATTATCTTCTCGCATTAAAACCATGGTGATGTTTGTATCTATAGAGGTGAGGCACATGTTAAATTCTTTTTGATAGTCAGGAGCATACATTAATCATGCTTTTATCAAGGAACATTTTAAAGCATCAAAGGCAGCTTGCGCAACTCGATCCTAGTGGAAGGGTGCTCCTTTTTTCAACAGACGCGTATAACCTTTAGCGAGTTCAACATAATGTGGAATGAACCTCCTCATAAAGTTAGCTTTCCCTTGGAGTTTTTGAATCTGAGGAAAATTTGAAGGTGGAGGCATGTCAAGGATCACCTGTACCTTAAATGGTTCGAGTCGAATTCTGTCTTTAGAAACTAAGAAACCAAGTAATCAACTAGAAGCAACACAAAACACACTCTTGTGCAGATTGAATCGTATTTTGTAGTGTCAGCAACGTAGAAATATGGCTCTCAAATGCTGCAGATGATTAGTCTGCTTTCGCGAATGAGTCGTTAGATTGTCGAGATACAGTTGAATGATGTGTTTGATGTCATGGAAGGTGTAGTTCATGTAGAAATTTCACCTGTAGAACAAATCGATATATGCAATGTCCTAAAGCATAATACTTGTTCTACTTCTACAAAACATTAAGTGGAAGCATAATAGAATTCATGAGCAACATCAAGTAGAAACATGTATAAATAATATGGAGAAATCAAACACATATAACATAGAAGATATAACTAGGGGAAAGCACCATCCTAAAACCCCATCTTTGTCTTATCATACAAGTGGAAATATGTCTGGATTACACAAAGCCTTAGCTCGAAATCTATCCAGCTCTCAGTAAAATCCCTCTGCTACTCATAGACAGTCAAAGGCTTCTCACAAACCTTCTCTCTACCATGCAAGCCTCCCATTTCTATGGACAATTTTCCGGGGTCATCCAGCTATGACCTGTGTGATTCTCACCTCACACAAAACACTGATCTTTGAAATAACTCCACAAACCTGAAGGAGATAAATCCTCAAGGATGAGCTTTGTTTATAGGAAAAATATTCATCCAACTGATAGTACACTGTCCCTTCTCTGATCTCAATTGGGTCTTTGTCTAAACTGACATGCATGAGTTATTTAAGCTATAATATTTAGTTATTTGAAAATACCAATTGTTACATGCATGCAAGCATTAACAAACTGAATCTCATTAATTTAACAACTTGTTAAATTAATCTAACTGGACTTGAATCAGTTATCTGAGCCAACTAATTACAATCCTTATCTCTTTAACTAATGGATAAATTCACCAATTAATAGATAAGTTGTTGCATGTGCTCACATAGACTTCAAATTTGTTTTTCCTTAACTAATTAACTCATGGAGATTAATTAATTAATATTTTAAACTTCTTTTAAGACCAAATTTGTTTTTACTTCCTATAGATATACCAAGGATTGCTATAAATAGGAAGGGACCCGAAAATGTTGTTTTTATAACTTTCTATTTTTAGCAGTTTCACCTCTAACCCAAGGTGGCCAATGGCCTCACTGGCCAAACTGCTATTTTTAGACATGGTATTTTGAGGAGTCCTATTTTTAACACATTTTAAATTTAACATTTCTTGTTGCACATTTTCAACACTCCCTCTCAACAAGAAAGGCTTCCTCTCAAACCCGATCTTGTAACTCTGGAATGTTCTGCATGCAACACATCTATGTGGTCCACTTGCTCCAACAACACTTGGAACAAAAACACTCCGAGTTGACCACTCTGTTGGGCTAGGAACATAATCTGATGCTGAAGCTCTACCTGCTGCTAAAAAGTGCTCCTTCTCTGACATCTGTGCTACTGCAACATCTCCATTCATCTTGCACCATTACACACCTCTCTATGCCACCTAGCACTGTGCAAAACACTTGTGCCTCTCACATTTCTGCAATCTTCTAGTTATGCGTTGTGCCTAGTCAGTTACTACTACTCCACATCAGGGCTCCTATAGAAAGGTCGCATCCAAGAGGTTAGGTACCTCAAGGATCATGCCCCTCCTTGTTGGGACGATCACTCTATATGCCCCACCTCGTACCTAGAGGTATGGTTACATGTGATCCCTAAGCCCACCTGCGTCGAAGTTTCCTCCTACTGGAGGTCTCTGCATGAGTAGATATCTCTACTCAATCTCCACATAGCTTCCCCTATTGTGGATGCTCCACAACCTCCTGAAGCTACTACACCAATCATGGCTCCTCCACAATCGTCTAAGACTTCTTCTCGCTCTGCATGTTGAAAGGTAATATACCCTCCCTCTCAACCACCAAGTCTCCATCAATTTCCTTACTGCTCAAGGCTTTTCATGCATCTTGAATCTCAAGAGCATACAGGTTCTTGGCAAGCACACCAATCTATTTCCACTTTCCCGTCGTCACAAAATTTTCTAGAAAAAGAGCTGATTTTAAATCAACGATATCTCCCTCATTCGAACTCTGATTCAACCAATTTGTTTTTTTTATTTTGGGTATTTTTCCACAAGGAATCCAAATCTGCTCTTTTTTTCTGAAAATTTTGTACAAAATTTTTTAGATCTGCTCTAAAAACTCTCAGCCCAAAACTCAAAACTATGAAATCTCCTCTTAGTATATTGTTCATCCTTGATCACCTGTGCTCTGATACCATGTAGAAATTTCACCTGTAGAACAAACCGATATATGCAATGTCCTAAAGCATAATACTTGTTCTACTTCTACAAAACATTAAGCGGAAGCATAATCGAATTCATGAGCATCATCAAGTAGAAACATGTATAACTAATATGGAGAAATGAAACACACATAACACAGAATATATAACTAGGGGAAAACACCAGCCTAAAACCCCATCTCTGTATTATCATACAAGTGGAAACATGTCCGGATTACGCAAAGCCCTAGCTCGAAAGCTATCGAGCTCTCAGTACAATCCCTCTGCTGCTCATAGACAGTCAAAGGCTTTTCACAAACCTTCTCCTTTGCCCTCCAAGCCTCCTATTTCTATGCACAGTTTTCCTCGGTCCTCCAGCGACAGCCTATGTGATTCTCACCTCACACACAACACTGACCTCTGAAATAACTGCACAAATATGAAGGAGATAAATCCTCATCATGGATGAGCTTCCTTTATAGGAAAAATATTCATCCAACTGATAGTACAATGTCCCTTCACTGATCTCAACTGGGTCTTTGTCTGAATTGACATGCATGAGTTATTTAAGCTATAATATTCAGTTATTTAAAAATACCAGTTGTTACATGCATGCAAGCATTAACAAACTGAATCTCATTAATTTAAGAACTTGTTAAATTAATCTAACTCGACTTGACTTAGTTAACTAATCCAACTAATTACAACTCATCCTTATCTCTTTAACTGATGGATAAATTCACCAATTAATAGATAAATTGTTGCATGTTCTCACATAGACTTCAAATTTGTTTTTCCTTAACTAATTAACTCATGGAGATTAATTAATTAATATTTTAAACTACTGTTAAGACCAAATTCGCTTTTACTTCCTATAGATAGACCAGGGACTGCTATAAGTAGGAAGGGACCCAGAAATGCTATTTTTAGAAGTTTCTATTTTTAGCAGTTTCACCTATCACTCGAGGTGGCCAATGACCTCATTGGCCAAATTGCTATTTTTAGACATTCTATTTTTAGGAGTCTTATTTTTAGCACATTCTAAATTTAACATTTCTTGTTGCACATTTTTCAACAGTTCATTGCCCTCTTAAAATTTACCCCTGCGTTCTTGAAACCAAAAGGTAATTTACAATACGTGAATGTGCCCCACAAACATATAAATACATTGTTTGACTAGTCGTGTGGGTGGATATTGATTTGATTGTATCTGGAAAATCCATCCATAAATGAAAATATTTTGCATCCAGCACATTCATCAATTATCTGGTCGATGAAGGGTGTAGGATAGTTGTCCTTTGGACACGGTTGATTTACATCCCTATAATCATTGCACACTCTAATTGTTTCTTTTTCATCACATGAATAATATTCGATACCCAATCAATGAGAGGAACTAGGTAAATGAAACTAGCATGCAAAAGTTTTTCAACTTCTACCTTAACGGCAGCGGCTTTCTTCGGGTGAACAGGTCGAAGTCGTTGTCGTACTGGTTTGACATCGGTGCATTTTGATTTCATGTTCAACAATTCTCGAGTCAATGCCTGGCATTTCTTCATATGACCATGCAAAGACATCTCTGAATTCGTGAAAGAGAGTGAAGTAAATTTCCAGTTTTGATGGAGAACAAGATTTGCCAACATGAATATTCTCTACGACATTAGGTTTGGTCGAGATATTAATGGCAATAGTTCCTTCAATATTGGACAAATTTCACTTGAAACCCATTGTATTTACAATATTTGATAGAAAATCAAAAAATAAAGGATGATTAAAGTCACTTGAATAATCTTCACTGTTATCTTGAAGGTGGGAACAATGGTGGCAATCTTCCCACGGCGCCTCTCCTATCATCATCGATTCGATGATTCCTTCATATGTAGAATGTATATGAGACCAAGGATTGGAAGAGGTACCATATTCTAGAGACCTATCTATCCAAACACTTGTTGAGTGTTGATTTGGGTTTTCTGACCAAGCCCAGAATATTGATTGCTACAAAGATTCTATGGGGCTTGAGGGAAACACCTCGCAGTGATCCACACTATCAAAATGGTGAGAGTTCTTCTTAATCTTAGATGATGTAGAAAATATCATATGACAGGTTTCCACTATTGCCACCTCTGCAAGTCTAGTTGGAGGCGGAAGGGAAAAGTACCCATTAAGATAGGGTCTTTTAGGAGACCTACTGCGACATTTTGAAGCAATTGAGAACTTCCATGGATCAGTGGAATGCTTCCAACAGCTTGTGAACTATTAGGAAAGAAGGTTAGTGATCCGAATTGGATCCAAAAAAACACTATCAATAACTTTGACTATATCGAGTTGAACAAATCTTTAATGAAATCCAAAACGACATCAAAAAACACACTGAACCAGTGGCCATGGCAGCCGATGCAGAACGACGAGGAACTCTGTCAAAGCGCGCTGACCGAGGCCCATGGAGACTATGCAGGAGGTCAAAACAGCCCTTGGGAGCCCCGGATCGGGAAAAGGAGGCGATTTTGATGCCCACATAAGCTAGGCAAACAGGGCCGAAATGGGGGAGCATTAAGCACTCAGTCACGTTGGGATCTAGAGAACCATGGGCGGAGAAAGAAAAAGTGCTAAAACGAAAAGGCGGGACCCGTGCCCTGGAAACCGACGGTTTGATCGGGGTGCCCTTGAATGGTAAGAGGTTTTGGATGAAAGCGGAGCGATCCCACTCAGTGATTGATGCGTGGTAGTGGAGGTGAGACAAAATCTATCATGATCACGCGCTAATGTTCGAGTAAGTCAACCGCGCTCAACATGCATATGACGTTGGATCTCGAGGAGCCTAGATCGAAAGGCTGAGATTGCGCCCGATGGAAGAAGCAGAATCGACAGGGGAATAAGCTGCGATTTAAAAAGGATTTGGAATCCGTTGACTGCCATGGTGGAGAAAGAACATATCCACGACATAAGTGAAGAAACGAGTTGATGAAGCATGCTGGCACCAGTTAGATGGGGACACGTGGCACTCCCTAAGCACTCATGATGATGCTGAATAGGGAAAACCAAGCATAGCTGCAGAAGGTAAATCGATGCAGGTGGGAGAGGAACTGAACAGGCATAGGGGTCGAATGGTTAAAACCATGAATGAAGACAGTCGAATAGGAGTTGAAGGATTTGGAGAAGAGTTGAAGCAACTAGAGAGACAATGAACAGTGAACCTTGAGAGGAGGACTGAATGCAAAGTACAGTAAAGCCAAGCAGAGGAGACAGAGGGCCGATCTGACCACAAGCAGCATCAAGCACTAGAGAGCTTGAAGACTCAAGCCTTCCCATGGAGGAATCTGTCTGGATTAAGCATTACAGTTGGCTCTTTCGACTGTAGACCAAAGGTCATAGAGCTAGTAGGAAGAAAAAGAGTCTGTGAACTCTGAGTGGCTTACGGAATCCAAGGACCACCCTTCCAAGCACAATCTATTGTCAGGAGAACTCATATTGAGTTTCTGTAATGTAATTTCTCTGTTGTAAGACACAATAAAACAAGGCCACCACCGAAGCTAGATGAGAGACGTAACCCTGGTGAATAGGGTGAACTCCTTATTAAAATTTGTTTATTTCTTTGTGTTTTGTTACTGTATTTCTCTACTGTCTTTCCATTTAAAATGTCTGTGTATTGGCAATCTGATCGATCCATTGTTTCAATAACACAGAACACACACACCAACACATGAGTCCGTAATACCTTTTATTTAATAAATCTTCAGCTGAGGTCACTCATAGGGTGATTACCAAATCAGGTGGTATCAGAGCTCTAGGCTGTAAGGTTAGACAAGCTTGTGTTGATTTCACTGTGAATTCTCACTAGATCAAAGCTCAAATTAGGAGAAGGAGAGTTGGTGGAAGCTAATCCTCAAATTGGGAGAGTCTGTTCTCGGAAGACAATGTAAGAAGAAGGTTCTATAGGGCAAGAGCTTCAATTCATAGAAAGTTTTCTAGCTATAAAGTCTATGGTAGAAGAAATGTATAGGCACTTTAGAAAGCATAAGGATGAAGATTCATCAGGCTCTAAACAAGAAAAAGAAGAAGATGAATCTCATTCCCGTGACCACTCCAAAGGAAAGGGGAAAGAAGAAAGCTTCCCTACACCTCCTAGTAGCCCTGTGCATAAGAAAGAATCCTTGATTAAATTGGATGTCAAATTTGATTTGCCTATATATGATGGAGAGTTAAATGCTGAAAAGTTGGATAATTGGATTAGACAAATTGATGTGTATTGTAGAGTACAGAACATAGACTCAGACAAGAGTAAGATTCAGCTGGCAAGCCTACGCCTAGGAGGCACTGCCTTGGTTTGGTGGGAAGGCAGAACCCAAGCTGATATGAGGAAGCATGGTAGGACATCTCTGTCTGGAGTGAATTTGTTGCTGCCATCAAAAAGCAGTTCTATCCATTGGCCTACATGTAACAAGCCATGATGAGTTGGCAAACTCTTCGGCAGTTGAAAGGGAAAAGTGTGCAAGGGTATACTCAAGAATTCAGAAAGAGAGCATTGATGTTGGGTATCTCATCAGAATCACCAGAAACTATTTTGAAGTATATTGGTGGTCTACACAGCTACATGAGGCATACCATCCTCATGTTTAACCCCACTAGTATAGATGAGGTATCTGTACAAGCTACTCATCTAGAAGCTAGAGGAAAGAATGGGAATCCAGAAGTTGGGGGACCAT